>JASAMX010009150.1:0-21840 GCA_030248175.1 Microlaimidae sp. YZB2_3 | reverse complement strand
AAAAAAAAAAGCTGTTCCATTAGTTTACAAGAAAAAGATGTAAGTGAAATTGGACGATAATTTTCTTTTAGGCTTTTGGTGCCTTTTTTTAAACAGTAAGTTTAATAAAGCTATTTTCCAATCAAGTGGTAATTCTCCAAAATCAAAAGACATCTGAAAGATTATTGCCAAAGGTTCAGCAATAACTTTAGCCAAGCGTTTTAAAAAGTAAGCTGGAAAACAGTCAGGTGTTCGAGACAATTTGTTTGGGAGCTTTTTTAGGGCCTTAAATACCTTTTTTGTGGTAAATATCATGTTGTCCAACTTTCCAATATTTGGTGGATTAAAATTTGGCAAAGTATTATCATCATCAGTAAAAACAGAAGCAAAATAATTTCCAAAAAGTTAAGTCTTCAGTTACAAATGTCCCATTGTCTCTTTTAATTGGTGGGATAGTTTGTTTTGTTTTAATTTTACTATTAACAAATTTATAAAAATTGTTTAAGCCCCCGGAATTTTAAATTTTTGTTTCTTTATTAGTGTTAAAATCTCTAACTTTATTATTGTATACTTTTGCAAATTTTTTTGTACTCTGATCTTGATTTTTCATCAATATTACGCTTATGCCAAAGTTTTTTCTTTTGATTTTGTAGTTTTCTTATTTGTATTGGATATTGTACAATTTTTCTTTTGTTTGTAAATAATTTTTTTCCAGGGACATGTGACATGTCTATTGATTCCTAACAACAAAATATCCTTGAATCTCTGCCGAGCATTTTCTACTGTGCCACATTCCTCAAATAAAATTTTCCAGTTGATTGTAGATAAGTATAAACTTAGCATATCATAATCTGCTTTTAAAAAATCAGGTATGTAGTTTTGAATCTTATTTTTAGGACTGTCAAATATTTTAAAATTAATTTCAGATAAAATAGTGTCATGGTCTGATTGTGAAAAACTGGGTGCAACAGTGACATTATTGAAAATTGCTCTATCGTTGGTGAACAAAAGATCCAGATAATTATTCCCACGAGTTGGTTGTGAAACAAGCTGATACATACCTAGCTCAATAAGAAACTCAAACCAATTATTTTCATTTTGCGTGTTTGAAGTTATTTTATTTTAAGAGAAAGCTTATTTTAATAGAAAGTTATTTTATTTTAAGTTTGATTTAAGAGAAAGCTAGAAATCCAAGCATGAAGTTCATAGCCTATTCCATAGACAGACAGCTTTTTTAGCAAGTTTTGGTGGTTTACTGAGTCGAACGCTTTTGCAAAATCAATATACATCGCGTCAACAAAATTTTTATTGTCAAGAGCTTCAACCCAGTCAGAAAAAGTGCTACCCTCGGTCGGTCCGTCGGTGTAGTAGGTGTCTTTTAGTGCTTGCCGACATCGACAGCTTTTTTCAAGCTTAAGCCTATGCGTTATTATGCCTAAGCGAAGCCTTAAAAACAACCTAAACTTTAAGAAAATAGCTGCGCGAAGAAAGTTTAGGTTGTTTTTTAGGCTTTGCTTAGACTTAGTAACGCCAAGGCTTAGCCTTAAAAAAAGCTAAACCGAGTTAGCCTTGCCTTGCCGCAATCGCAATCTACGGACGAATGTGGATACGCATGTGGATGTCACATCGCAAGTTATTTTTCAATGTGAAAACTGCGCGGTTTTGACACATTCAAGTCAAATAAGGGTGCGTTCATACTTATGACAAAACCTCCTTTGGACAAAGTCCAAAGTTTTTACATACATTTATACGCTGTATTTGTCCTTTGGACTTTGTCCAAAGGACGTTTTGTCATAAGTATGAAAGCACCCTTAATCTAATTAAATAGTTTTTGATGGTACAAATCCCGTACGGGTACCAATTGTCAATTTGACCGATCGAAAAGTAAAATACGCATGTAAAACATTTTTTTTTTTTTTGGACTCGTAGACCTTAATTTTGAGGTTATTTTTTTGATTTAAGTTTCTGTAAAAAGTCAAGAGCCCATTTAACTTAAGCCCAAAATTTGCCTATTTTTGGGGTACAAGTCCCATACGTGTACATACCATTTTATTTTTAAGCTCTAAAAAGGCTCTGGGAAACCTAAATGTAAGTGCACATGCAGAATCCTGATTTGTTTATTTTTTTTAAATTTAATACACAACAATAAATGTAATAATTAAAGAGTTTTAAGGCATTAATACCATTTTACATTTTACTTTAAAAAAAATTTTTACTTTCTGTTTTCTGATACTGCCGCTGTTTGTTATGCACATATTTTTAAACAAAATAAAAAATAAAATGATTTTTAAACTTTCCTACTGCACTAATGTTAAAGTATAAATATTTTTTATTGTTTTACATAAAAGGTTTGATAATCCTAAATCACTCTTATTTTATGCATGTTAGATAGCTTTAATACATATACATTGCAGAGTGATTATAAAAAAAAATGTTTTTTCCTAATTATTTTAAAAAACCAAGGGGTAGGGGACCTTACAAAATGTTTTGCCTTCCCAGAATTTCAGGGGTGATTAATATTAATCTCCCAATCCTCCTCTTGGCTATTTACTTGATGGCCATGTATGAATTTGTTATTCATACATGAATAACAAATTCATTATTCAAAGAATAATGAATTGCAAAGAAAGAGTGAATGTTATTTATAATTATATTATTGTATTATTAAATCTATATGATATTAGAGTACAGATGATTATTTAGGTAAATATCAAGAAGAAAAGATCTTAAGCTAGCATAAAAAACGTTTAACCTTAAAACAAAAAAACAGAAACCTTAAAATGAAAAATGCAGGAAAAATTATCATATACAGAGCATGCATGGAACAGGTATGTAAAATCTGTAACAAACCAGTTTTTGTTCAAAAGTGAACAGGGGGAGGGAGGGCAGGATATGGTCCTTGCGTTCACACCTTAAAATTTAAGATTTCCCAGGACAATATAAAGGAACCTCAATTTAAGTGGTTTTAGGCCTACTATTAAATTGTATCAACTAAAATTAAGATTCCCCAGGACAATTTGAGGGAACCCCAATTTCAGTGGTTTTAGGCCTACTATTAAATTGTATCAACTAAAAAAGGCTATGTAGTCCTAAAAAATATGAAAACATCATTGTTTTTACTCAAAAACCCTGATTTTTACAGTATATATAAAATTATGATGGGGTTCGCTGGTGGAAAGTATCTTGGACCTCCCTCGAACTTTAAAAGAATGGGGTCCCCAATTGTTTTTCCAGAAGGGATGGGGGGAGGAGATTAAAATTTTTGGTTCTAAAGTGGGTTGGACTTGGAGCCGGACGGACTCTGCTTCCCAAACATCTATGTTAACATTCTTCTACACCGTTAAAATGGCACCTTTCAACACATTTTTGGGGTATTATTATTTTAATGTGAATTTGCTGTCACAAACGCGACCCCGTGTAGATCGAACCCAAGACAAAACTCTTAGCTTTCAAGGGAATAATTACCTAAGGTGGTCACACACACACACAGGGACGTAGCCAGGATTTCGGAAAGGGGGAGGGTTGTACTCCATACAAATTTTTTGAAAGGGGGGTTGTAGGGGGTTGTACTCCAAATTTTCAAAATACCGTACAGACCTGTGCACTGCCCCCCGGGGGTTAAAACGGGGGGGGCAATTACAAAACGGGGGGGGGGGGCGCGGGGGGGGCAACTTTTTTGAAACGGGGGGGGGGCGAATAAAAGGGGGGGGGGGGGGGGCAAGCAGGGGAGAAAGGAAAAAAAAGAAAAAAAGGAGAAAAAAAAGAAAAAGAGCAAAAAAGAAGGGAAAAAAGGAAAAAAGGGACAAAAAAAAGCGGAAATACGGTAAAAATATGTCTAAAATGGCTTAAAATACATTGAAATAGGCTAAAAACTGCAAAAAAATTTGCGATAATGGCGTCATCATAGGTCAAAAATGGCGTCATATTTTTAGGGTACTTTTTCATTTTTTGGCGAGGGGGGGCAAATCCTCCAATAAAACGGGGGGGGGGGCATTTTCAGACCGTGCACAGGTCTGACCGTAAAAAAGACGTTAAAAAAGGATAAAATTTTTAGCGCTTTGTGCTGAGTGATTCTTTTTGCTTTTATTTGCATTATTTTTTCAAGTTAAACTTGAAAAATTATGCGTTTTAAAAGGTATAACAATAAAAATTGTGCGACAGCACAAAAAAAGTTTCAAAAATTGTCTTTGAAATTAATTAGAAACATCACTTAAAAGTAAAAAGGTATATAAATTTTGAGCGCTGAAAGGAGCGAAGTGCCAGAAAAATTTTTAAAATTGCTCTCTTTTAGGACCCCCAAATTTTTACTTCCGCCAGCTCAAAAGGGGGGGTTACATGGTTACATCCCCCATAACCCCCTTGGCTACGCCTTTGCACACACACACACACTCCTACAGATCCAAACCGTGATCACCTGTAGTTTTTATTCGGTCGTTATTGTTTGTGTCTTTAATAAAAAATATATTTTTAAGGCAAATTTTAATTCATTGCTTTATAAATCTTCTGCAAAAAAAATTTACTATTGTTATTTTGAATGGTACTGCAGACCTGTGCTCTGTCTGAAAATGCCCCCCCCGTTTATCGAGGATTTGCCCCCCCCCCCCCCCCGTTTTATTGCCCCCCCCCCCCCCGCCAAAAAATGAAAAAGTATCCTAAAAATATGACGCCATTTTTGACCTATGATGACGCCATCATCGCAAATGTTTTGCAGTTTTTAGCCTATTTCAATGTATTTTAAGCCATTTTAGACCTATTTTTACCTTATTTCCGCTTTTTTTGTCCCTTTTTTCCTTTTCCCTTCTTCTTTTTCTCTCTTTTTTCTCCTCTTTTTTCTTTTTTCTTTCCCCCTGCTTGCCCCCCCCCCCGTTTTATTGCCCCCCCCCCGTTTCAAAAAAGTTGCCCCCCCCCGCGCCCCCCCCCCCCGTTTCTGGAATTGCCCCCCCCCGTTTTAACCCCGGGGGGGGGGCAGTGCCCAGGTGTGGGACGGTTATCATACATGAATGAGCATGGACCGAAAAGCTAGGAGGGGGGGTGGCTACCCAGGCTAATTAGCCTTTTAAAAGCTAGGAGGTGTGGTCCAGGTGGGGTCTGTACCCCCTCTAGCTCTCTAAGGGGGGTCAACCCGGGGTAGACCGATTAGAAATCTAGAGGGGGTCAGGTGGGGTCCGGTTTCCAAAAAAGTTGTTTTTAATAAAAAATTTAAGTGTTTTAGCTCTAATATATTAGTAAAAAAACTAAAATAAGATATCTAGGTATAAAAGGTCTACAAAAGTACTGTTTTTTTTACTACAATTGTCTTTTTTATAGTAAATTTTTTGACCTGAATTTATACTGGCTGGGAAGGAAGGGGGGAGGGGCTCAGTTTAAAATTCCAGAGGGGGTAGAGTGCCAAAATACAAAGAAATTTGGGGGAGGGGGACCCCATGGATTTTTTTCTAGGGGGAGGGGTCCGAAATTTTTTGGAGGGAGCGGCTGCCTCCCCCCCAAAAATTCGGTGAAGCCGGATTTTTTCGTAAGAGGGGACCCTTACGTTTTTTGAATTTTGGGAGAGAAAAATTTTTTTTCTTAAATATTAATACAGAAACTTTCCTGATGCCTTCCAAAAGCATATTAATAGTCAAAAAACCAAATTTTCTCTGCTTCGCGGGTAGTTTAAATTAACAATTTTTCTCAGTTTTTCAATTTCAAATCGATTTTGCCGCTCAATAGTTAAGGCATACATGCTAAATAAAACTACTATAAACACTATTAACCTTTTATTAACGTTTTAAACACATGTTTTAAATGGATAGGAATAAAAAAACCTTAAATTTTGTTTAAATTATCATCTGGATTTAAATTTTTAGTGTATTTTAGCGCCTTAAATTTAAAATTTTCTCCCCCGGGGGGCACTCTGCCCCCCGGACCCCCCTGACAAGCATAGGTGTTTTTAGTCGGCTCCGCTAGGGGGGTCCACCCCTGGGTGGAAGGCCAAAAATTTTTAGGGGGGGTCTGGACCCCCCTGGCTTTTTAGGGGGGGGTATTAAAACAGCCTATTTAGGCCTAAAAAGTGTATTTAAACACTGTTTTTAACTAAAAAACCGTGTTTTTGACAGTAAATAAAAAAATATACTTCCAAATTGGTCGGAAGGGGGGAGGGGGGTCAGGCCGGACCGCTCTCGAGCTTTGGGGGAAGGGAGGGAGCCCTGAATTTTTTCTAGGGGGGTCCAAAATTTTGGCTCTAGGGGGGGTGGACCCCTCTGTCCCCCCCAAAAACACCTATGCTGACAAGGGCCTCTACCCCTTGACCCCGCTGCGGGGCTCTCACCCCCAGACCCCCCATTTCTAGGGGGCTGTCGCCCCCCAGACCCCCCCTCAGGGTTAGTATGTACTCCCCTTCAGACCACCCCCTCCCCCGAAATAAAATGGGAGGGGAGGTTAACTCGCCAAATTCTGAGATGGGGGGTTAACCTCTTTATTTCTGGGAAGAGAGGTTTAATTCCCTCCCACTCAGAAGGGGGGAAGAAAAACTTAACCCCCAATTTTGGAAAAAAAGTCTTTAAAATGACTTCTAAGGTTCTAACTGCCTCCAAACGTAAGTTTTGAGGTCAAAATAAATGTTTTAAACAGTAAAAAGCTCAAAAATGCCATAAAAAGGGCTTTTTGACCTAAAATTAGCGTTTTTTTACCTATTTTTTTCTTTGAAATTGAAAAACGATATGGGTAAAATGCACTCCAAAAAAACGATATGGGTATTTAGCGTTTCTCGGAGTTTAACCCCCCCTAATTTGGGGTTTAACCGCCGCCCCCCCCCACTCTGAACCAACTTGCTCATGTATGCCCCCTTTGCTCATCTATGACTGTTATCAAGCAGTTTAGGCAGTACAGGAGAGGAGATAGAATGCCCTGCCCGCTGCCCGTATAGGAAAATTGAGGTATAGGGAGACAGCCCCTTCTGATTTGCCCACCTATGGTTAAATACCTATCCACTCCACACCGCACGCAACCCACCCTCTTCCTGCCCCTTTAAATTTAATTTTTATACAGCTTCGTTAATAACATATTTTGTTTCCTTCAATAATAGATTGCGTACAGTTTGCCGAGTGTTAAGACAAACTGAGAAAAATGTGAAAAAACTTCAAAATGAAATTGAATTAAAGGAAAAAGCTACTCAGAATGCTAACGAAAAGGTACCTAAATCGTATTTGGTTTTTTATGTTTGTTACAATTAAAGGCTAAAAATCAATATTTAAAGTGAATTTTAAGACAAAACAACGTATGCCATATCGTCGTGTCTGGCAGACCTGTGCACTGCCCCCCCGGGGGTTTATTGGGTGGGGGCAATTCCAAAACGAGGGGGCAACTTTTTTGAAACAGGGGAGCAATAAAACGGGGGAAGGCAAGCAGGGGAGAAAGACAATAAAAGAGAAAAAAAGAAGGGAAAAGGGAAAAAAAGGACAAAAAAGCGAAAACAAGGTAAAAATAGGTCTAAAATGGCTTAAAATACATTGAAATAGGTTAAAAACTGCAAAAAATTCCGATGATGGCGTCATCATAGGTTAAAAATGGCGTCATAATTTTAGGGTATTTTTTCATTTTTTCGCGGGGGGGGGGGTTGCAATAAAACGGGAGGGGCAAATCCTTCAATAAAGCGGGGCAATTCCAGACCGTGCACAGGTCTGTGTCTTGTTGTATCGTCTCTAGTTTAAATTTTTTTAAAATCTATAGCTAAATCTTCATGTTTTTCAATATAACGTTATATGAAAAGTTTCAAACACGAAACAACCCTTTTTTAAATTTTTTAACTGAACTTTCTATACGTAGGTGGAATTTTTAGGCTATAATCACGTATTAGTAATTAATTAGTAATAAGGATGTGCTCAAAATCCGCATTCGTGGACATCCGCACTACTTTTGACAGACCTGTGCACGGTCTGGAAATGCCCCCCTCCGCTTTATTGGAGGATTTGCCTCCCCCTGTTTTATTGCCCCCCCCCCGCCAAAAAATGAAAAAGTACCCTAAAATTATGACGCCATTTTCGACCTATGATGACGCCATAATCGCGATTTTTTTGCAGTTTTTAGCCTATTTCAATGTATTTTAAGCCATTTTAGACCTATTTTTACCTTATTTCCGCTTTTTTTGTCCCTTTTTTCCCTTTTCCCATCTTTTTCTCCTTTTTTTTCCCTCTGTTTGCCCCCCCCCGTTTTATTGCCCCTCCCGTTTAAAAAAAGTTGCCCCCCGTGCCCCCTCGTTTTGGAATTGCTCCCCCCCCCCCCGTTTTAACCCCGGGGGGCAGTGCACAGGTCTGCAGATATTTAAACTCCCATCGCGGATTTTTTTATTGCTTATTATTACTTCTAAAGTTCTAAAGATTTTTGGTTTTCAAAATCTGCATCCGCATCCGTGCATGTCAAAAAATGACATCCGCCGAACACAAGCACATCCCTATTTAGCAATGTGCACTGTGTGCTCTCCAATGTTCATAGTATAACTTTAACATGCTAACAAGATAATGTTTGGCAAGTTGGTACAGTCTTTATTTTGTACCAGATCAGTGTTTGTACTGTAGATTCTAGTTGGTAAGCAGTGACTAACATTTTCATCATTATCTGCAAGTGCCCTGCTAAATGCCAAACATTTTGCCCTTCTAAAACAATTTTTTTTATTTATTTGGGTTGGGATCTGGGATGGGACCATAGGTGAGCACGGTCGGGGAAGCTAGGGGGGTGGTTACCCGGGTTAAATCGAATTTTTAATTCTAGGAGGGGGGGTTCCAGGAGCTAGTCCCCGGACCCCCCCTAGCTTTTTGGGGGGGTGCGACCCGGTGCGAAATTTTGAAATATAGAGGGGGGGGGGTTAAAATCCGAGAAACGCAAAATACCGATATCGTTTTTTTTTGGGAGTGCATTTTACCCATACCGTTTTTTCAATTTCAAAGAAAAAAATGGGTTAAAAAAAGCTAATTTTAAGTCAAAAAGCCCTTTTTATTGCATTTGTGAGCTTTTTACTGTTTAAGACTTTTTTTTGACCTCAAAACTTACGTTTGGAGGCAGTTAGAACCTTAGAAGTCATTTTAAAGACTTTTTTTCCAAAATTGGGGTTTAAGTTTTTCTTCCCCCCTTCTGAGTGGGAGGGAATTAAACCTCTCTTCCCAGAAATAAAGGGGTTAACCCCCCATCTCAGAATTTGGGGAGTTAACCTCCCCTCATTTATTTGGGGGAGGGGTGGTCTGAAGGGGAGTACATACTAACCCTGAGGGGGGGTCTGGGGGGCGACAGCCCCCTAGAATGGGGGGGTCTGGGGGTGAGAGCCCCGCAGCGGGGTCAAGGGGTAGAGGCCCTTGTCAGGCCCGTAGGGTGTTTTTGGGGGCACAGAGGGATCCACCCTTCCCTAGAGCCAAAATTTCGGACCCACCTGGAAAAAATCCAGGGGCCCCCTTCCAAAGCTCGAGAGCGGTCCGGCCTGACCCCCTTCCCCCTCCCGACCAATTTACAAGTATAAATTTTTATTTGCTGTCAAAAACACGGTTTTTTAGTAAAAAACAGTGTTTAAATGCACTTTTTAAGCCTAAATAGGCTGTTTTAATACATAAAATTCAATATTAGACCTAAAAACAATTAACTTATTGAGTTAAAAAATTTTTGCTAAAAAATTGGAACCCCATGACCCCCCCTAAATTTGATATCTAGCCCCCGGGGTCGACCCCCCTAAACAGCCAGGGGGGTCCAGACCCCCCCTAAAAATTTTTGGCCTTCCACCCAGGTTCGGACCCCCCTAGCGGAGCCGACTAAAAACACCTATGCTTGTCAGGGGGGTCCCGGGGGCAGAGTGCCCCCCGGGGGAGAAAAATTTAAATTTAAGGCGCTAAAATACACTAAAAATTTTAAATCCAGATGATAATTTAAACAAAATTTAAGGTTTTTTTATTCCTATCCATTTAAAACATGTGTTTAAAACGTTAATAAAAGGTTAATAGTGTTTATAGTAGTTTTATTTAGCATGTATGCCTTAACTATTGAGCGGCAAAATCGATTTGAAATTGAAAAACTGAGAAAAATTGTTAATTTAAACTACCCACGAAGCGGGGAAAATTTGGTTTTTTGACTATTAATATGCTTTTGGAAGGCATCAGGAAAGTTTCTGTATTAATATTTAAGAAAAAAATTTTTCTCTCCCAAAATTCAAAAAACGTAAGGGTCCCCTCTTACGAAAAAATCCGGCTTCACCGAATTTTTGGGGGGGGGGAGGCAGCCGCTCCCCCCAAAAAATTTCGGACCCCTCCCCCTAGAAAAAAATCCATGGGGTCCCCCCTCCCCCAAATTTCTTTGTATTTTGGCACTCTACCCCCTCTGGAATTTTAAACTGAGCCCCTCCCCCTTCCTTCCCAGCCAGTATAAATTCAGGTCAAAAAATTTACTATAAAAAAGACAATTGTAGTAAAAAAAACAGTACTTTTGTAGACCTTTTATATCTAGATATCTTATTTTAGTTTTTTTACTAATATATTAGAGCTAAAACACTTAAATTTCTTATTAAAAAAAACTTTTTTGGAAACCGGACCCCACCTGACCCCCTCTAGATTTCTAATCGGTCTACCCCGGGTTGACCCCCCTTAGAGAGCTAGAGGGGGTACAGACCCCACCTGGACCCCCCTCTTAGCTTTTAAAAGGCTAATTAGCCGGGGTAGCCACCCCCCTCCTAGCTTTTCGGTCCATGCTCATTCATGTATGGTAACAGTACCATTCAAAATAACAATAGTAAATTTTTTTTTGCAGAAGATTTATAAAGCAATGAATTAAAATTTGCGTTAAAAATATATTTTTTATTAAAGACACAAACAATAACGACCGAATAAAAACTACAGGTGATCACGGTTTGGAACTGTAGGAGTGTGTGTGTGTGTGCAAGGGCGTAGCCAAGGGGGTTATGGGGGATGTAACCCCCCCCTTTTGAGCTGGCGGAAGTAAAAATTTGGGGGTCCTAAAAGAGAGCAATTTTAAAAATTTTTCTGGCACTTCGCTCCTTTCAGCGCTCAAAATTTATATACCTTTTTACTTTTAAGTGATGTTTCTAATTAATTTCAAAGACAATTTTTGAAACTTTTTTTGTGCTGTCGCACAATTTTTATTGTTATACCTTTTAAAACCTATAATTTTTCAAGTTTAACTTGAAAAAATAATGCAAATAAAAGCAAAAAGAATCACTCAGCACGAAGCGCTAAAAATTTTATCTTTTTTTAACGTCTTTTTTACGGTCAGACCTGTGCACGGTCTGAAAATGCCCCCCGTTTTATTGGAGGATTTGCCCCCCCCCACGCCAAAAAATGAAAAAGTACCCTAAAAATATGACGCCATTTTTGACCTATGATGACGCCATTATCGCAAATTTTTTGCAGTTTTTAGCCTATTTCAATGTATTTTAAGCCATTTTAGACATATTTTTACCTTATTTCCGCTTTTATTGTCCCCCTTTTCCTTTGTTCCCTTCTTTTTTTCTCTTTTTTTCTCCTTTTTTTCTTTTTTTTTCTTTCCCCCCTGCTTGCCCCCCCCCGTTTTATTGCCCTCCCCGTTTCAAAAAAGTTGCCCCCCCGTGCCCCCCCCCGTTTTGAAATTGCCCCCCCCCCCCCCCCGTTTTAACCCCCCGGGGGCAGTGCACAGGTCTGTACGGTATTTTGAAAATTTGGAGTACAACCCCCTACAACCCCCCTTTCAAAAAATTTGTATGGAGTACAACCCTCCCCCTTTCCGAAATCCTGGCTACGTCCCTGTGTGTGTGTGTGACCACCTTAGGTAATTATTCCCTTGAAAGCTAAGAGTTTTGTCTTGGGTTCGATCTACACGGGGTCGCGTTTGTGACAGCAAATTCACATTAAAATAATAATACCCCAAAAATGTGTTGAAAGGTGCCATTCTAACGGTGTAGAAGAATCCCATTGTGAGTTCATTGATGTCCTTAGGAGGCGTCTGTTGAGATGCCAGATTTGCAAGAAGCTTGTAGGTAGTGGCTGATTGGTTTGTCAGAAACACTTGAGCTCGTTTTTCAGCTGGGATAGAGTTTGCCCCAGTGAAAGTCTGGAACCAAGCCCAATAGTCCACAGTTCAGCAGTAGAATTGAACCCAGGGAAGCTAGGGATGGTGGCAGCAGTTGGAGAAGCCCCTACTGCTAAACCAGAAATACCCTTAACTCAGAGTGTTTCCATCAGTTGCTTGGTTTCAATCCTGGACTGTTTGAGTTCATCCATAAGAAGTGATTCTCTCCTTACTGCTTCTTTTCTCTATTTGCTCTCCATTTGCTCTTATAGCAGCTTGATCAGTTCATTTGTTTCGGACATTTTTGCAAGTGACTGTAATTACACCAGAAAATAAGCAGGTATTCTGTGTAATCTGGGTGTCAGACCAGGAAGGTAGCAGCAACAGTAGCAAATACAATGGAAGATCTTGCTCGTCACGCCAGTAAATCCTTGTTGTGTTTTCAGTGGCGATGTACACAAAAGGATTCCAAAACAGTAGTTTATTTGCTAACAGGAACAGATAAACAGCAGCAGTAGCAAAGTATCACAAGGCAAAGCAGCAGTATAGTATAGCCAGAGCAGTAATGACAAAGCACAAAGAAAGGCAAATATACACAATCATAATCAGGAGCTAACAGGCCCCATTTATATACCAGCAAAGCATGCTTCCAGAAGTTTCTAGAAAGTTCTTAGCCAATGAGCATTAGGTAATATGACCTCACTTTCCAGAATGTTCTAGAAGGTTCTACATACAATCTTAGGAAAACATTTTACTTATATATACAAAATAATTTTATCACTGTATATATCAAAGTATTAGCAGTTTGTAAAGTACCTTAACAGTTTCCGCCACCAATTAAAACCGTCTTCTGCTTTTTTGTGCGGTTTCTATGAGGTGCTGTTCGTTGTCTGCTCTGTACAATCCTTATTGTTGCCAAAATGCCATTATTGTGCGATTTTTGTGAGTGTGGCTAGCACCAAAGCAAGTTATACACCAAATGTGTCCCATATTATTCCAAAATTTTTTGACTTAAAAATTTTTTCTGGGGGGGATTCCTTTTTCAAAGTTTTTTCTCAAAACCATTAAAAACATAAAATTTATTACATAATGAGGACTTTTAATTTTAGTTTTTTGTAAAAAACTTAAAAATAAGCTTACAATAAGCTGTCAAAAAACTACAAATATAAAATTTGTAAGCTTTCCAAGCCTGTAGCAGCAAATCTTTAAATTAAATAAAAAGGAAAAATTTTTTTAGATAAAAAGAACCCTTAGCTTTTAAATAAACAAGTTATAATAAGTTGTAGATTTATAAAAATTAACGTAATTAATTATTATAAAATTAATATTAATAAAAAACTAATAACTAATTAATTGTATGTCCTTATACTTTAAATAAAACTAAACATTTAAAAAAAAAATTGTAAAAATTTTTTTTAAAAAGAAACAAATATTAAATTAAATTTTAATTGATACTAATAAAAAATTTTTTATAAGAAATAAACAACAGCATTTGAGTGTATAATATAAACTACTTTTTTGTTATAAAAGTTGATTTTGAAAATAAAATAAATTTTTTTAGTTATTAAAAAATTTTAAAAAAGACAATATTAGTTAATTAGGGCAATATTAAAATTAAATTTAAAATAGAAAGTAGAATAAATAATTTAAAGTGAATTAAAAATCACATTTTGCTCCTGATCTTTGATGCGATTCTTAATTCCAAAGGGTACAAGCAGTTGGAGCTCGTCAGGAAGACCTGTTGTTTTTATCCTGTGTATTAAACAATTGTTTTTATGCCAAAAACGATATTTAATTTTTATAATTAATAATATTATTAGTTTAAAAATTATTAAACCTTGATTTTTAGAAAAAAAATTTTGTTAATCACTCAGTTATTTACTCACTTACTGTAGCAGAAATATACAGAATTTATTAGCGTAAAATTACTTACCGCATATTCCTTGCAATCAAAGTCCGCGACACGCTTTCAGGTCCGCATCCTCCCTGATACACCCGTTGATGGATCATTAGGTCCCAAATCTGAAATACAATAAAGTAACATAAAAAGTAAAAGTAAAATTTAAAATTAACCGAAACAATTTCTTAAATAAATAAAAAGAATTAAAGAAATTAAAAGAATTACTAGGCTTGAAAAAAGCTCTAAGAATAGAGCAGGAAAAAGGGGCGATTTTTCCACAGGCATATATTTAGACAAAAAAGATGTATACTAGTCTGAGATGGATATTATGTGGACTATAGAAAATTGCATTTGGTTTGGGCAGCTGCTCACTAAATAAAAATTTCTACCATATGATAATGATTTGTTTATACATTGATCTAATCACACAGCACTGTTGCATTTTTTTTAGTTTAATAGAATGTCAACTGAAAAAATTATACTCACAGCAATCTTTGACAAGCGCGAAATCGCAGCTTTTTCAATTTGAAGATTATATTTGTATGTGTAAGAAACAACTATAAATTTGAAAAAAAGGCGATTTCGCGCTTGTCAAAGATTGCTGTGAGTATAATTTTTTCAATTGACATTTTATTAAACTAAAAAAAAATGCAACAGTGCTGTGTGATTAGATCAATGTATAAACAAATCATTATCATATGGTAGAAATTTTTATTTAGTGAGCAGCTGCCCAAACCAAATGCAAATTTTCTATAGTCCACATAATGTCCATCTCAGACTAGTCCACATCTTTTCCGTATAAATATATGCCCGGGGAAAAATCGCCCCTTTTTCCTGCTCTATTCTTAGAGCATTTTAAGCCTAGTCTACCACTTTTTTTGAATTAAAGTAAAAAATAGCCTAATAAACTATAGTTTTATCTGCGCAATGACATATGTTTATAATCATTCCGTTGCCGAGATATACATTTTTAAATAAAAAATAATAAGAAGAAGATGATGAATTTAAATTACGAAATTTACACACGCTGTTTAATTATAGTTAATGGGGTGCAGTGGCGCTCCAGACAAAGTTTACCTACATTCTCTAAATATAGTTGGCGCGATGCGGTGCGCTATTGATTGCAATTATAATTCTAAAGTAAAAATAATAATAAAAAATATAATGAACATGAATTACAAAATTTACTCAGGTTGTCTAAATATAGTTGGCACCGTGCTTTGGGTTAAGTTGCAGTGTGGCACCCCCGATTATCTACCAGCGCGTGGCGCTCCCCCGCCACCAACGCTTATTATTATTTTTTTTTTAATAAATAAAATTTTGAATTAATTTTGTCATCAGTAATGCAAGAATTAAAAAAAGTACTCTGTTGTTTTCGCCGATTTCCGCGCGGTTGAGGCAGATGGCGCTGGGAACTTGTTCCGTTTCTGCCACCAATTAAAACCGGTATGCTTTTTTTGTGCGGTTTTTATGAGGGGATGTTGGTTGTCTGCTCTGTACAATCCTTATTGTTGCCAAAAGGCTGTTATTGTGCGGTTGGGAGTTTTTATTTGTCTATTTTTCAAATTTTCTATTTTGATCAATAAATCAATAACAAGGACTTAAATCAAAAAAGTGCTTCCTAAGAAAGTTGCGTAATTCTTTCTTCTTTCTTATTAGCCCATATTTATTTTTGATGAATCAGTAACGAATGAGGAATAGCGTTTTTAAGGATGGAGCGTTGGAATAATAATAATAAGAAGAAGAAGAAGAAGGTTCTGAATTTCAAAATTTACTCACGTTCTCTAATTATGGTTGGCGCGGCGCCACGGGGCTAAATCGCCCCATGGCGCTCCCGCGCAACCCATGAAAAATCTTTAGATAAAAGTTTTTTACCAGTATTTAAATTACCTAATATAAGTATATAAATTTACTATATATAACACAAAAATATAAACAATTCAAATAAAAAAATTTTTTAAAAAAATTGTTTTATATAATATTAATAAAATAAAATAAATTTTTTAACTATATTTATGATACCTAAAACAAGTAGATGAATTTACATTATTTAAAACACAAAAAATTTTTAAAATTAAAATTTAAACAAAGTATAATTCAAAACTCTTACTTTTTGATTCATGGCACAGAATTATTTACCAAAACACACAAAAATTAAAAAAAATTTTCCAAGAGAGAGTAGTATAAATTCTATAATTGTTTCTGTATTTATATCTTTTTTTAAAACTATACAAAAAGATTTACTATTTGTATAAAATTTGCATAGGCACATTATTATATCTATTTATATTTTCTCTTGAACTATACGAAAAGATTTACTTACTTGTTTAAAATTTGCATTGGCATTACATCTTTTTTGAACTATACAAAAAGATTTATTTACTTGTTTAAAATTTGCATAGGCACCTTAAACTTTAGAAAACTATAAGAAAAAGATTTACTTACGTTTAAAATTTTCATAGTGGCATTAAAACCCAATTTTGGGTAATTTAGCAACTACAAAGCATAAGCAATGTAGAGAGACAAGGGGCAACCACGAAGCAAATGCTAAGTGGAGATACAAAGTGCCCAACACAATACATAGGCATTGTGTGAGCATATACAAAAAACTTTTTAGTCAAAATGAAGAATGTTAGAATTTATATAATTTTCAAATTGTTAAAAATTTATGAAACCATACTTAAAAATTGAAGATTTATAATTTTTATAAAATTTACATAACTGTTTATATAATTCATTTTTTGGATAACTTAAATTTGTAAATTCCTGACACAAATTATAATTACAAATACAATTTTATCGCAAAAGAAACATTTTTTGGAGCAAATACGTATAATTCGGATTATTTGACTATAAAATATATTTAAACCCAAATCATGGCTGACGTTACTGGATTTATGAATAAATCTCATAACCTTAAAACTGTATTGATCTGTTTTATTGAATAAATTAATGTCAAGTTTACCAAAATGATTAATATTTAAATTTAAATCCAGAAAATCGCAAGAATTATTTAAGATATTAGTTTTTTCTAAAGTTATTTCTGTTGGATAAATTTTTGCTTGCATATTTCAAAAATACTATTACAGTTGAAATTAATTATATCATCTATATATCGATATGTATAGTTAGTTTTAATTTGATTTCTTATATTTGATTTTAAATATTTGAACTCCATAAAAGAAAGAGCGATGAAGAAATTTGTGATGAAGCGTTACCACCCATAGGAATACCTGAACTTTGCCAGAAAATGGTTTGAGCAAATTTAATGTATGAATTTTTTATTATAAAGTTAACTATTTGTTGTACTTGTGTTTTACCGAAATACAATTTTCCTATAGGTATATCTGAGTAGTAGCAATTTTTGTAACCAACAATACATATTTTTTAATAGCATTAGTAAAAAGTAAATTAATTAATTCAAACAAATTTTTTAAAACAACTGTATGGGGCAAACTAGTATATAATGTACTAAAATCACCACTAAATAAATTATGAAAACCTTTAATATTTTTGCTAGGTCCTAAAACTTCTAAAGAGTTATCTACTGACCAGTACGTAGTTTCAATTTTATCTTTAAGCGCTGAACAATAATTTTTAAAATGTTGACGAAAAAATTTTAATATTTTACTTAAAACAATTGATAGATAGATTGATAGATCTATGGTACTACATTTACTAGCCCCTGATATGTAACGAAACTTGAGAGGTGTTTTATGAAATTTTAGAATGATAAATAGTTTTGGAATACATTTATCTTCATTTTTTACAGATACTCCTTGTTGATTTGAAAATAAAACGTGATCATTAATTAAGTTACCTATATTTTGGTAAACTTGATTGCCGACTATACTTAAAGTGTTATTTAAGCTATGGATACCCAATTTATTACTTATGTTAAGAGCATAAAATCTTTTACATATAATAGCAAAGTTATTATTAGCTTTGTCTTATTAGCTATCATAATTATTAAAAAAATTTTAAAAATGAAAAAAGCAAAAAACAAATCAAAATTATTGTTTCACAACAAGCCAAAATTTCCCTTAAAAACCTTTTTTGCTATTTGTTTTAAACCTAGTCAATTCAACAATTTTATTTTTGTCTCCTTCTTAAAAATCTTATGAAAGATCTCCAGCAAATAAAGTACACGCACGTCATGTACAAAACTACACTCATATCACGTTCAATGTTGCGATTGCTTTGATCTTTCTCATTTGCACAATTATGTGCATTATTCCCTCGCCAAGTACAGTCCTGGTCAGAAATAGAAGCCCACGGAGACGGAGACGCGCGTCTCGGAAGCGTTTCCCAGAGACGCGTGCGCGGACACGTTTCTGGGAGACGGACTTGATAGAAATTCGTTTTCCGGAAACGCGCGTCTCCCAGAGACGAAGACAAACGTGCCCTGGAGCACCTGGTTAATTTTGACCGTGAGAAAATGAACCTTTCGCAAAGCACCTACAAATATTCCCTTTTATTTTAACTGATGTTATTGCTGACTTAGCAAATGAAAAATATAAATGCAACTATTACTTTTTACTATGACAATAAACTTTCTCGCTTCGAAAACATAAAAAAACAAATGTTATCAGGTTCACGACGTGAGAATTTGAACTGTAGTTTAAACGTTTAAATAGAGAATAAGTTTTTTTTGTAAAACTAGTCACTATATCGACATTGTGTGGGATTTAGCGTTAAATTATTGTTTTTATCAGCTAAGCTAGAATGTATTTTTTAAGCACTACTTCATTTACAGGATATTTTATTAAGTACTTAAAACCTATTTGTCGTTTTACTGTATTACAGTTTTTCACAGTAATACAGTAAAACGCACAAATAATTATATCAAAAAAGTAGTTAAGACAGTAGGTTGTAAAATTAAAACAGTAAAACGTTAAATAATAATAAACAACAGTATTTAAAACATTAAGGTCGTAAAATTAAAAAAAAACAGTAAAATTGCCAACAAATGATAAAACAGTTTGTCACAAATTTGTTCTTAAAGGAGCACTGTCACAAATCAAATTCCTATAACGCCCGAACCGGACTGCTCCTTTAATACTGAACCGATTCAGCTGAAATTTTAAAATGTTGTAGCCTTGTAGTGTAGCACTCTAAATACCAAAGTTAAGTTAGGTAGGTTTGGTATTAAAGGAGCAGTCCGGTTTGGGCGTTATAGAAATTTGATTTGTGACAGTGCTCCTTTAAGCTTTTTAAAACATTGTAGCACCTCTATTCATAGCAATTACTTGAGGTGCTACTTTATGAACATGAGAATGTACTTTCGGCATGTTTTTTAATTTATTTTTGTAGTCCAAAACTCTTGAATTCCGGCATATATCTCACCTTTATTCTTTGACTTCGACTCGCCACGCAAATATTCTTCTTATGCTGTCTTTTGTAACAACTGATGGTATTGCTTTTATTTGTTTTTAAATTTAAGATATAAAGTAAAAAAACGTGGTTTGCAAAAATTTAAAATTGTATCAGGCACCTTGAACCTCACTATGACCTTGATGGCTTGCAATGGGATTTAAATCAAGATTTTAGCAAAGCAATATAAAATATCATAAAAAACTGTTTAAGGTAAATATTAGATATTAATTCTGTTGTTTTGCTGTTTTTATTAAACTATTTTTATTGAAAAGGAGATGCCAATCTTTATATTTGCGCATTAGACAGCACCCTTTCAGTTGATGCCGAACGTTTAAATAGTTTCGAATCGAGGATTTCCAAAGGCCAATCAACGATAACCAAGCCAAGCTTTTCAAAATTGCTTTTTGCGTGTATTTACTACGGTACTTTGGTTCGTTGTCTTGTTGTTTAAGCAGAAGTATATTTTCCGCCGATAGTAAGGACATTTTGTAAACTTTGAATAAATACAAACGGTAATATATCGAAAAAATCCACTCAACCATTATAAAATCATTAAATTTAAAAACACATTCATATCAGTTGTGTAAAAAGTTACCTTTAATTGTTTTTACAATTATCAAAAAATAACTCATTTTACATTGCTTTTACTTAATTGTTTTTAATACTTTAAATATAAAAAATAGATTTACTTTTTGTTATAATGATACTTTGAAATTGAAAGTATTTTTATTACTTTTATTTAAATTTTTTGCTGCAATTACAAATGATTAAAGGAGCTCTGTACTGCAGAGTCTCTGCACTGTCCATACGATTTACTTGCCATCAAAAATATTGGCAATATTCCTTGCTCCAAACCATGAAATCCCCGCCCAAACGTTACCTACAAATGATGAAAATGGGATATTATTTAAATCGTATGCATTTTACGGTATGGACCTACCTAGCATTACAAAAATTTTGGTCTGCGGTCCCGCCGCGAAATTAGAATTCGTTATGAAACCAGTGATTTTTACGAAATTTTTTTCGAAAACCGGAGATTAAAACTATATTAAAACAATTTCGAGTATCTTTGTTAACTTTTGACTATTATTTAGAGCTATATTAACCGTAACTAAATTTTTTTCGTAACTACATTTCTCATATGTAAATTTTTTAGGTTATTCCGAAAAAACAAACATTTTGTGATGCTTAATTAAATACAAAAAGACCACTTAAATTTATCAATGAGATTTAATTGTATATAGTCTTTCATTCAAAAATAATAATGATTGTATTTTAGGTTCACCTTAATGTATTGCTGTATTATTTTTGAAATAAATACTATATACAGATGGATCTACTTAAAAATGTGTATTACTTATTTTAATTAAGCATCACAAAATGTTTGTTTTTTCGGAATAACCTAAAAAATTTACATATGAGAAATGTAGTTACGAAAAAAATTTAGTTACACTTAATATAGCTCTAAATAATAGTCAAAAATTAACAAAAATATTCGAAATTGTTTTAATATAGTTATTTAATCTCCGGTTTCCGAAAAAATTTGGTAAAAACCATTGGTTTTATAACAAAATTTGATTTCGCGGCGGGACCGCGGACCCAAATTTTTGTAATGCTAGGTAGGTCCATACCGTAAAATGCATACGATTTAAATAATATCCCATTTTCATCATTTGTAGGTAACGTTTGGGCGGGGATTTCATGGTTTGGAGCAAGGAATATTGCCATATTTTTGATGGCAGAATTCGTATGGACAGTAGAGCTCTAAATTCCAGAGCTCCTTTAATCATTTGTAATTGCAGCAAAAAATTTAAATAAAAGTAAAAGTAGAAGTACTTTCAATTTTAAAATATTATTATAATAAAAAGTAAATCTATTTTTATATTAAATATTAAAAACAGTCAAGTAAAAGCAATGTAAAATGAGTTATTTTTTGATAATTGTAAAAACAATTAAGGTAACTTTTTACACAACTGATATGAATGTGTTTTTAAATTTAATGATTTTATACATTAAATCAATTTTTTCGATATCTTATGCTTTGCTATTAAAATCAAAAAATTTACCAAAACGTCCTGATGATCGGCGGAAAATATACTTCTGCTTACAACAAGACAACGAACCAAAGCACCGTAGTAAATACACGCAAAAAGAATTTGAAAAGCTTGGCTTGGTTATCGTTGATTGGCCTTCGGAATCCCCCGATTTAAACTGATTGAAAACGTTCGGCATCAACTAAAGGGTGCTGTCTAATGACAACTATAAAATTGGCATTTCCTTCAATAAAAATAGTTTAATAAAAACAGCAAAACAACAGAATTAATTTCTAATATGTACCTTAAACAGTTGTTTATAATTTTATATTGCTTTGTTAAAAACTTGATTTAAAATTGATTGCAAGCCATCAAGGTCAGTCAGGTTTAATATGCCTATACAATTTTAAATTTTTGCAAACCACGTTTTTTTACTTTATATCTTAAATTTAAAAACAAATAAAATCAATACCATCAGTTGTTACAGTAGACAGCATAAGAAGAATATTTGCGTGGCGGTGGGAGTCAAAGAATAAAGGT
>JASAMX010009149.1:0-19827 GCA_030248175.1 Microlaimidae sp. YZB2_3 | reverse complement strand
TCTGTCATTATTACTTCGTTCAGTTACGTATTGCTGGTGGAAGGCCAAAATTTTTGGGGGGGGGGGGGGGGGTCAGGGGGTCTCCGACCCCCCTGGCTTTTTAGGGGGGTCGACCCCGGGTGAGGAATTTAAATTTAGGGGGGGGGGGGGGGGTCAGGGGTCCAATTCTTTAGCAAAATTTTTTTAACTCAATAATTTAAGTGTTTTTAGGTCTAATATTGAATTTTATGTATTAAAACAGCCTATTTAGGCCTAAAAAGTGTATTTAAACACTGTTTTTAACTAAAAACCCGTGTTTTTTACAGTAAATAAAAAAATATACTTCAAAGTAGGTCGGTAGGGGGGGGGAGGGGGGTCAGCGTCACTAGGGCGGGGTCGGTCAGGCCGGACCGGTCTCGAGGTTTGGGGGGGAGAGGGGGGGCCCCCTGAATTTTTTCTAGGGGGGGGTCCAAAATTTTGGCTCTAAGGGGGGGGGGGTGCACCCCTCTGTCCCCCCCCAAAAACACCTATGGGGGCAAATCCTCCAATAAAACGGGGGGCATTTCCAGACCGTGCACAGGTCTGGATTTTCAAATATTCAGATATATCATGCCCGAAAAAACTACGTAAGCAAAAGCCGGCCGAAAATTTTAGGCGACGGACGAAAAGGTATCTGATCTGCACGAACCCCTACTTTCAATGTTTTTTTGTATTCTTATTTACACTGACCATAGGTGAGAAAGGGGGGGGGGCAGGGTGGGGTCCACCCCCCCTAGCCTCGAAATTTTGGGACCCCAAGACGAAAATATAGGCCCTCCCATCCCTACCCCCAAATTTCCAAATTTTTTACCCCTGACACCCCTCCCTCCTCGCAGGGACGTAGCCAGGGGGGGGGCGGGGGGGGGGGGGGGCGGCCGCCCCCCCGAAACGGTCGGACCGGAGGAAAAATAAGGATAGTGGTTGGGCGGGGGGGGCGGCCGCCCCCCCCCCCCCCCCCGAAATGGTCGCCAGATAGTAAAATTTGGGGTTTTCAGAGGCTAAAAATTCAAAATTTTCTAGCGCCTCGCTAATCGCTCGGCGCCAAACTTTAAAATAATCTTAGTACCCCAATGGACCCCCAAAACCAAAAATTTGTTCCGCTTCGCTTTGCTCAGCGGTCACTTTCTATAGTATACATACATATATATCTCGTTATTTATGTTGCCTGATGCTAATGTTATTTCAAAGTTAGTACAATAATTTTTATAAGTAATAAGTACTACACAGAAAGAAAAACAAACAATCATATTGTTTGATTTATGTACCTCCTCCCTCCTAAATTTTCCTGCCGCCTATAGCATTGGCTCGGATTTTTTCATATAGGTAGGTACCCCAGAAAACATGGAGCCGAGATGCTGCTCATGTGCTTTGGTTTACAATGTGGGTTTAGCCAAGGGGTCTGAAACTAACGTCTCTAAATTCCTTTTTTTGTAAAATCCAGGCTCTGCCAATGTGTGCTTATGTAATTTTTAACTAAGAAAACATGTTTTTACCGCTAAAAACATTAGATAATACGTTATTAGGCCAAAAACAGTGTATTATACAGCTTTATCTACGTTTATCCCTGCTTTTTTAACGTTTTCAAAAATTAAGGGGGCTCCGCCCCCACCCTCCCCAAAATTTTTGGGGGGGGGGGAGCCCCCCCCCAAAAATTTTTTTGTACTACAATCCGCCCCCCCTCCAAAACGAAACTCTGGCTACGTCCCTGCCTCCTCGGGAAATTTTCGGGTACTTTTTTTATACTAAATTTTCTTCCAAAAACGTGAATTTTCATCACATATTCATGCTTTTACACCTATTTTATACCAGAATATCGCTTTTTATTCAATAAAATGTAGTATTATCCCAGACCTGTGCACTGCCCCCACCCCCCGGGATTTTAACGGGGGAGGCACGGGGGGCAACTTTTTTGAAACGGGGGGGGGGCAAGAAGGGGGGGAAAGAAAAAAAAAGGAAAAAACGGAGAAAAAAAGAAGGGAAAAGAGAAAAAAGGGACAAAAAAAGCGAAAATAAGGTAAAAATAGGTCTTAAATGGCTTAAAATACATTGAAATAGGCTAAAAACACTGCAAAAAATTGCAATGATGGCGTCATCATAGGTCAAAAATGGCGTCATAATTTTAGGGTACTTTTTCATTTTTTGGCGGGGAGGGGGCATAAAACGGGGGGGCAAATCCTCCAATAAAACGGGGGGGGGCATTTCCAGACCGTGCACAGGTCTGATTATCCTATAAAAAGAACATTTATTAAAGTTATTATGGTTTAAAACTGTTTTGCTTTGGACACAGGACCCCACCTGACCCCCTCTAGATTTCAAAATTTCGCACCCCGGGTCGACCCCCCTAAAAAGCTAGGGGGGTCCGGACACCCCTGGGACCGCCCTCCTAGAATTCAAAATTCGATTTACCTCGGGTAACCACCTTCCCTAGCTTCCCCGACCGTTCTCACCTATGACACTGACTGAAACCCAAAATGGCAGTTTTGCTATTTCGTAGTCGCGTGTATATATTACTTTCTGCCCTTCTATTAGTGGGGTTTTTTGCCTCTAACTGACTGACCCATTAGGGAAACCAAACGTTGGTTTTTCCTAGGTACAGCAAAAAGGTTAGTGACGGGGCATTTTTGGTTCAGTAAAACGCGAAATTTGCGTATCTTCGTAAATTTTCTCGGAACTTGTCGTGGCGAAGAACTTGTTGTCTTATCATCCTGTATTCTTGATCGATCATGTATTATGTTGAAATTAGTTTTGTGCAAAATGAGATAACACTTGGCGCGCAGTAACCATCCATGTTTTTCGGCCACCGTGGCAGGACTTACTTCAAATTTCATCAAATCAAAAATTGCATTCTTGGTTTTTTTGCTAAATTTTATGAAAACTAGGCCGGTTTTTTTTTTATTTGTTGTAACATTGTACTATTCGATTTTATTCGTATTTATATTACTGCCGTTGTGTATTAGTGTATTGTTATCTGTATCACTGTCTGTGTGCCCCAATTATATAGTAAGTAGTGACGGAATTGTCCTTTGACCTCTTACATCTTCTCTTCAAGTATAAACTCTGGAGCTCCGGACGTTTTTTTTAAATGGCCAGAATCTGTTATCAGGGCCGTAGCCAGGATTTGAATTGAGGGGGGGATTTTTTGGAAGGTGGTTTATAGGGGCCCACAAGGGGGGTCTGGGGGGCGGGAGCCCCCTGCGGGGTCACGGGGCAGAGCCCCTTGTCAGGGGTCCGGGGGGCAGAATGCCCCCCGGGGTGGAAAATTTTTTAATTTTAAGCTTTTAAGAGGCATCAGGAAACCTAAATTTAAGTACTGAATCTTTATTTATTTTCAGTTGTTTTTTTAAATAAATACAACAAAATAAAAGTTTTAGGTATTTTATTACAAAATAAAAGTTTTAGGTATTTTATTACTATTTTCATAAAAAAGAACAAACTTTTTCTAAAAATAAAAAATCCTTATTTAATTTAAGTTTTTATAGTAAATGCTTCAGTTATTAATATCCAAAATTTGCTTATGTATCCAAAATTTGCTTAAATTTGGATATGTCCATTAAGTGCCTTTGTGGCTCTGTCATTTTAACAGTAAAAATTGAAGAAGACGGTTTTAAAGTGAGTAACCAAAGCATTTACAATAAAAAATCCTAAGAAAACCGCTTTTTTATACCAAAAAGTGGTTGAATCGTGACTTCCCGCTCTTTGATACTGCCGCTTTTATGCAAATATTTTCACACAAAACAAAAATACAATATTTTTAAACTCACTGCACTAATGTTTTGAATTATAAATAATTCCTTTTTTATAAATAAGAGCTTTTATGAACCTAAATCACTTTAAATAATGCATTTTAGATAGCTTTAATACATTACAGAGTGATTTGGAAAAAAATTTTTTTTTCTAAATTTTTAAAAAAACCAAAGGGGGGACCCTTACGAAATTTTTTGCCTTCCCAGAATTTGAGGGGGGGATTAATCCCCCCAATCCCCCCCCCTGGCTACTGACTTGGTTATAATATGATATCTTGCGTTGTTGTGTTAAGTTTTTTTTAAATATAAAACCCATGCAAATATTTTTTTGTAAAAAAATTGTGGTTTATTACATGTTACGTTGCGTTCCTATAGGAATGGGCTTGGATGTCATTTTTTGACATTCGGGGATGCGGATGCAGATACGGATTTTTGGAAACAGAAATCCGCGGATGCGGATGTGAATGCGGATGTTTGTGTCATTTTTATGCATACCTGCCATACCGTATCGTTTTAATTTCTGGGGTGCACTTTACTGATATTGTTGTTTTATTTAGAAGGAATTAAATAGGTTAAAAAATGCTAATTTTATGCAAAAAATGTTTTTATTTTGTTGCAATTTCGAGCTTTTTATTTGTGAAACACTCATTTAGACTTCAAAACGTTAGTTTAAAAAAGGTCGAAAATTTGTAAAAAAAATAGGTATTATTAGGTATACTTTAAAAGTAAGAATAATCTATATAAAAAAATCCACTGATGTAAGTCTTAAAATCCGCGGATGCTGATGCGGAAGCGAATGCTAAAAATAGTGCGAATGTTCGCGGATGCGGATATTAGCACGCCCCTAGATGTATATCTGGTATTAAGCACGATTATTGTTTATAGTACGATGTTGTCCATAGGTTATAGGTGGGCAGGGAGGTTGGGGGTTGTTATACCCCCCAAAAATCACGAAACTGGCGACACCCTTCCCCCAAATTTAGGGGTACCCCGGACACCCACCCCCCTTAAATTTTTAGTGATTTTAGTACTGGGACCCTCCAAATTTTAGGGGAGGGTGTCCCGGGTGTACCACCAAATTTGGGGGGTTCCAGTACTAAAAACACTAAAAATTGGTATTTTGGGTAAACCCCAAAAAAATTTGAGACACCCGCCCCCCAAATTTCGGGATTTCGGGTATACCATACCCGCCCCCCCCCCCAAAAAAAAAAATCCGAGAGGCTGCCCACCTGCTATGATGTGGTCCGATTAAAAAACTCTATCCCCAACCATAGGTGGGCGTGGGCAGCCTCCCAGATTTTTGGGGGGTATACCCGACCCCCGAAATTTGGGGGGTGTCTCGAAAAAATTTTTTGGAGTATACCGCAAATGCCCCATTTTTAGCTTTTTCGTATGGGACCCCCCCCCCCCAAATTTTAAGGGGGGTGTCCGGAGTACCCCCAAATTTTAGGGAGATGTCGGCTATAATCGGGATTTTCGCGGGGTATAACCCCCAACCCCCTACCCACCTATGTCCTCAACTGTAAGCTGTATTAAAAATAATAATAACATCTTGCTGGATGTCGAATATACTTATACATTACATCTACATGTTAAATAAAAAAATACGGTGCGTCCATAAGGACTATTTTCTCTTGTCTAACTTTATGAGCTTACTTTTAGTTCGTGGTTGTGAAAGTTTTAACCCTGCCAAAGAGCGATGGCTCATATGCCAAAGCCAGTGAACGATTCCTATCCCTACGGGCCCACGTACAACTACAGCTATTTGCTGCCTTTCGAGTCCCCGCTCAGTTGCGTCGCCCTCACACTGCACATCCAGGAGTACTGGCGGCTTGTCCCCGTACCGTTGTGCGTCGGTTACGTCCTGGTAATATTCAGTCTCCGACGCTTCATGCGAGACAAAGAACCGCTCACCTGGCTCAAGCACCCGCTGATCGGATGGAATTTCTTCTGGGCCGTGTTCAGTCTTCTAGGCGTGGTTAGAATGCTGCCGGATTTGCTATTCGTGCTGTATCATTTCGTAAGTATATAATCTATTTTTTAGCAAATAAATTGCAACGTAACATAGGTGTAGTTGGTGCCCGAGGAAGGGGAATATGCCTTTCTATTTTCCTTGTTGTCGTTTGCCAACGACCAGAGTTTCGTTCAACCCTGGTCATGTCCGTCCGGCACGCTCCTCGCCTTACTCACCCCCTTTCTCATTCTCGGAGGAGATGGAGATCGGCAACCGCTGCAGGGTTTGCCCAAAGGTCCTCTGGTCCCAAGGTCAAAGCTGAAGGGCGACCCCGCTGCGGGTTCTGCCCCTTTCGCCATCACTATCAACTTCCAAAATCTTTTTTTGACGAATTTAACAAATAAAATGTGATAGATGCCAGTTCACGAGACTTGTAATAATACTCTCCATCATACATGGGCACGGGTTGGGGGGGTTAACCATACATGGGCACCGGGGCGGGGGGTTGGGGGAGGTTAACCCCTCCCAAATTCTGAAAAGGGGGGTTTAACCCCCCCACTCAGAAGTGGGGGGGGGGGAGAAAAAGTTAACCCCTCCCCCAATTTTGGAAAAATGAAGAAAAAAATCTTTAAAATGACTTCTAACTCCCCCCAAACTTAAGTTTTGAGGTCAAAATGAATGTTTTAAACAATAAAAAGCTCAAAAATGGTATAAAAAGGGCTTTTTGACCTAAAATTAGCGTTTTTTACCTATTTTTCCTTCAAAATCGAAAAACGGTATGGGTAAAATGCACTCCAAACAAAGGGATATTTTGCGTTTCTCGGATTTTAACCCCCCCCCCCTAATTTCGGGTTTAACTTAAACCCCTCCCCCACTCCGGACCAACTTGCCCATGTATGGGATTAACCCCCCAAAATCTGAGAAGGGGGTTTAACCCCCCCCCCTCCAACTCAGAAATGGGGGCCGGAGAAAAGTTTAACCCCCCATTTTCGTAAAAATGAAGAAAAAATGTCTTTAAAATCACTTTTAACTGCTTCCAAACTTAAGTTTTGAGGTCAAAATGAATGTTTAAACAGTAAAAAGCTCAAAAATGCAATAAAAGGACTTTTGACCTAAAATTAGCGTTTTTTAACCTATTTTTTCTTTAAAATTGAAAAACTTTAAGCGTAAAATGCACTCCAGAAAAAAAAACGATATTAGACCTGTGCACAATCTGGAAATGCCCCCCGCTTTATTGGAGGATTTGCCCCCATCCTCGTCAAAAAATAACAAACTACCCTAAAATTATGGCGCCATTTTTGACCTATGATGACGCCATCATCGCTATTTTTTTGCAATTTTAGCCTATTTCAATGTATTTTAAGGCATATAAGACCTATTGTTACCTGATTTTTGCTCTTTTTTTGTCCCTTTTTTCCCTTTTCCTTTCTTTTTTTTCTCCTTTTTTCTCTTTTTTTCTTTCTCCCCTGCTTGCCCCTTCCGTTTTATTGCTCCCCTCGTTTCAAAAGAGTTGCCCCCCGTGCCCTCCCTGTTTTGGAATTGCCCCCCCAACCCTCAATAAAACTTTTAAACCCCGACGGAGAGCAGTGCACAGGTTTCTTGGATACTATTTTGCGTTTCTTGGATTTTAACCCCCCTAATTTGGGGTGTAACCCTCCGCCCCCTCCCCACTCCGGACCAACTTGCGCATGTATGCTCTCCAATCTTTTTCTTATAAAACAATTATAACTCGGCCGAATCAACTCTATATAAGTTGAAATTTGGAACATATTTACAACTAACAACGCAGAATCGATTGATAATCACGATTTTGTGATCTGACAAATTGTACGGTCGATCATGACGTATATGCAAATATTTTATTTAAAACAATTTATAACTCGGCCGAATCAACTCCATATAAGTTGACATTTGTAACATATATACAACTGACAACGGAGAATTGATTGATAATAGCGATTTTGTGATCTGACAAATTGTTTGACCGATCATGACCATAGGTGGGCAGCCTCTCGGATTTTGGGGGGGGGTCAAATTTTAGGGGGGGGTGTCCAGCAAGACCCAAATTTTGAGGGGGGGTGTACCCAATATTTCCGCGCTGCCTTAAAATGAGCTTAAAACGCGTAAAAAAACGTAAAACAAGCTTATAAATGCTTTAAAACTGTGTAAGATTAAAATAAGACCTTACTGCAACTTATAAATTTTATTTTTTTAATTCTTTTAATAATAATGTGCAATGGCGCAGTCAGGATTTCATTTCCGGGGCGTCGCTCGGGGGGGGGGGGGGGAAGAAAAAGTGTTGTCAACGCGCCGCGAAGCGCCGCCGCCTGCGCCGCGTAGCGGCGCCAGCCGACGCGAAGCGTCGGCCGGGGGGTCTGGGGGGTGTCCCCCCAGCCGCCGGAGGCGAAAATTTTTTAAAATATATACTAAAAACGGCTTAAAAATCGTCTCCTGGTGATCGCGTGAACATACATTTTACTTTTGTTTTTTTACCTAATTTCTACATAATTTTCTGTGATCTTAAAAATTCAGTCAGGGGGTTCGGGGGGAACAATGCCCCCCGGAGGAGAAAATTTATAATTTGAGGCGCTAAAATACACTAGAAATTTTAATTCCAAATGATGCTAATTACAAAATTTAAGGTTTTTTATAGCTATACTATACATTTATAACATGTGTTTAAAACGTTAAAAAAGGATAATACTGTTTATAGTAGTTTTATTAAACATGTATGCCTTAACTACTGAATGGGATAATCGATTTGCAATTGAAAAACTAAGATAAATTGCCAATTCAAACTGCCCGCGTAGCGGGGAAATTTAAACTGCCCGCATAGCGGGGGAATTTAAAGGTAATAAAAGGTAATGAACGGGGAAATAAGGTAATAAACACTCCGCGCAAAGCGCGGAAAAATTTTTTAGTCCTTTTTTAACACTTAAAAATTTTCTTTGGGAGGCGAATTTGGGGGGGGGGGGGGTGTCCCCGACTACCCCAAATTTAAGGGGGGGTGTCAGCAAAATCCGAAATTTTGGGGGGGTATAACCCCCCCCCCGATTCCCCCCCTGCCCACCTATGATCATGACGTATGCAAATTTTATTTAAAACAATTTTAACTCGGCCGAATCAACTCTATATAAGTTGAAATTTGAAACATATTTACAACTAAACAACGCAGAATCGATTGATAATCACGCCTTTGTAATCTGACGAATTGTGCGGTCGATCATAAGCATGACATGACGTATATGCAAATTTTATGTAAAACGATTATAACACGGCCGAATAAAATCTGTATGACATGAAATTCAGACCATAAATAGAATTTATAATGGAGATTTGCGTGGGAGCGATGTTTTTTGATTTGACATTTGTGCGGTCGCGGTAATACAGTAAGTGTTTACTTTTGATTTAAATATGTTACAAGACAATTTTGCATGAAGAAAGATTGCAACGATAGTCCGTATTTCCCGAAATCTGACGGTTACCATTCCAACTAATTCCCCAAAATATCTATTGGAGTGGGGGTGGGTGGATAAAATTTTATTTCCGCTTTGAATTTAACGAAAAGGTAGGGCTATTCCACCGCCACTACTCCGGCCATATCTGGAAGAATACATTCAAAATAAATTGTACGCAATCGACACCACTTCCAGACATAGGTGGGCAGCCTCCCGGATTTGGGGGGTATACCCGACCTCGAAAATTTGCCCAAAAATGTCTCCAATGTCCCCAAAATGAAAATAAAAATGAAATGAAAATGTCCTCAAAATTTCCATGTATACCTCAAATACCCCATTTTTAGCGTTTTTAGTACTGGAACCACCCAAATTTTAGGGGGGGAGGATGGGAATGTCCGGGGTACCCCCAAATTTTAGGGGAGTGCCGGCTATAATCGGGATTTGGGGGGGTGTAACCCCCTCCAACCCCCCCTGCCCACCTATGCTTCCAAACCTTCGGTTTGGGGGGACTCTATAACTGGTGTGATGATGATTATAAATAATCAACAAAATTTAAATTCACAAAGCGGTTTAAACCTAAAATATTGTTTTTGCGGTGTATCTTTTAGATAAGAAATATTACATCGTCAAAAAATACGCTGTTCATTATTTTTGTTAAATTTAAAAAATTTTTTATTTTAACTTCACATTATTTGGGGGGGTAAAAACACCCACTCCCATATGTGGGCGGGGGAAGAGGTTGGGTATTTATTTATACGTATACATACCGTCTAAAAAATTTGAATATTGCCGTCACATACCCACATCAACCGTACACTTTCCGTATGAATTGCGGTGGTCTTTCAAAAATTTTTAGAAACAAATCACTTTTTTTCCAGTTGCATTTTTATCTTGCTGTTTTTAGTTTGTTTTTTTTTGACTAAGTGCTAAGTGTCAAAAACAGCAATTTTTATTAAATTTTTTAGTTTTTTATGACAATTTTTTGAATTAAAACCTAAATTCAAAAAATAAACTATAAAACAATAGTTTTGGTGTTTTTGGTAAAAAATTTTTGTTTGATGTTTTTAATTTAACAGATTAAGCAAAAGTTATTTTACCTTTCCTCACCTCTAAATGGTTTGTAAACGTAGGTAAGAACGGTCCGGGAAGCTAGGAGGGGGTGGTAAATGGTAAACCCGGGGTAAATCGAATGTTGAATTCTAAGAGGCGGGTCCCAGGGGGGTCCGGACCCCTCTAATTTTAGGAGGGGTCGACCCGGGGTGCAAAATTTTGAAATTTAGAGGGGGTCAGGTGGGGTCCGGTATCCAAAACAAAACAGTTTTTAACCATAATAACTTTAATAATTGTTCGTTTTATAAGACAATACTACATTTTATTGAATAAAAAGCTATATTCTGGTGTAAAAAGGGTGTAAAAACATGAAGATGTGTAAAAATCCATGTTTTTCGAAGAAAATTTAGTATAAAAAAGTACCTAAAATTTTCCTGAAGGGGGGAGAGGGGGGTCAGATTTCAAATTCTAGAGGGGGGTCAGGGGTAATAAATTCGGAAATTCGTCCAGGGGGGTCCCGAAATTTCGAGGCTAGGGGGGTGGATCCCATTCTGCCCCCCCTTTCTCACCTATGCTTGTAAAACAAACCCAGGTAAAAATTTACAAAATATGTTAACAAAAAAATTTTATCCTTATGCATTATAATTATGCAATTTAAGTTATATTGATTTTAGGGTTGGGCGGAGTCTGTTTGTATTAGCTCATTTGTTTCCACCAAAGTTGGTTGTTCCTGGTCTATTATTTTCGCCTGGTCCAAAGTTTTTGAGCTGGGCGACACACTTTTTATTGTCTTGCGAAAGCGACCGCTCACTTTTTTGCATTGGTATCGTCGTCTCTGTTTTGTTATACACATGGCACAGTTGTAAGTTTTTTTTATAAATATCTCCTATTATAAAATTTTGCCTTTTCATTTAAAAAACGACTTTAGAAACAAAAAGCCAACAAAAACAAAGTTTTTAAACCATAAATTAAGTCCACTCGACTTGTCATTTGTAAAATAAACTATGAAAAATCTACAATCCTCAGTGCCTTCTTCTTCTCGTTCAGACAGTAGAATTTTGATCATTTTAAAAGGTTACCAAATTTTCTTAAGTTTCGTTAACTATTTGGCGCCTCGCGACTAGCTGTTAAATATTTTGGTTGCATTTTAGAGATTTTGAGAAAACACAAAAAACTGCGCTTAGCTCACCGGCTAACTAAATATAACTATTAAATTCGTTATGCACTTGATTATCTATTAGCGACTATTCCTATTTTATAAAGCATTAGTAGCAAAGTATAGCTGTTTATGCTAATAAATTTAGATAATACGTATTATGCTAAAAATACTGCATTTTATTTATTTAAATCTTTTCCTGCTTTTTTTGAACATTTTACACAATTACCACAGTAACTAAGGCCCGACTCTCCGACCACCATCCCTTTTTCCGGAAATGAAACCTGGGTAAGACTTTAATTTCACTGATGATGTGAATCATGTGATAGGCAACATTATATTTTGTAATATTTAAATTTTATTTTTTGGTAAACAGAATTTTTTACTAACAATAAGTGTTTTTATATTGACAGGGTTTGGGTTTAGGGTTGAGTCTTGTTAATTACAATGAGATTTTTTTTTGACCCGCAACTAGAGGGGTTTAAACACCTTTAAAAAGATTAAGCAATTTTTTTTTAGTTTCTGATGCTTGTCATTTTTAATTAGATGTTTTATTAATTTACTAAAAATGATTTATACTTTAAAGCAAAAATTTTTTTTGTAATTAATCATTTTTTTACAATATATTTTGTTATTTGACAGTAAAGAAAAACAATTTCAATTAAGATCTAAAAATATAAAATTTTTAGAAACATTGTTTTGAATATTGAGTTTACAAATTTATATAAAAACGTCACTATATCTAGTCGCTTATTGTAAATACTTAGAGGTTCATTTGTTTTGTAGAACCACACCATAGCAGGATCCTATATTTCGTCGTTACTAGGCAAAATAAGCCGTTGTCATTATAAAATGCACGTTACTGTGACTCATTCTGTAGTAAAGAGGGTCATGATTAAAATTTAAAATAAGTCACAAGCATACATGGGCACGGGGGGTAAGGGGTTGGTGGGTATAACCCCCAATTTTGAGAAGGGGGGTTTAACCCCCACCCCACTCAGAAGTGGGGAGGGGAGAAAAGGTTAACTCCCCCGCCAATTTTGGAAAAATAAAGAAAAAAAATGTCTTAATGACTTCTAACTGCCTCCAAACTAAGTTTTGAGATCACAAAAAAGTTTTAAACAATAAAAAGCTCAAAAATGCAATAAAAAGGGCTTTTTGACCTAAAATTAGCGTTTTTTATTTATTGATATGGGTAAAATGCACTCCAGAAAAAACCGATAGGGTATTTTGCGTTTCTCGAATTTTAACCCCCCCCCTAATTTGGGATTTAACCCTTAACTCCCCCCCCCACTCCGGACCAACTTGCCCATGTATGGTCACAAGCACACACATTTTTTATGAACTGTGGCTCATTTTTCCTAGTAACAACGGTTATTTGTTGTCGACTTCAAAATCTTCTCATGACCAAACAACGTTAATGTTTTAACAGTGCTCGAATGTATTTTTTGTTTTGTTATTGTATTAGGCACAGAACACACTGCCGGCGGCCGTTGGTTCATGACGATGAATCTCGGGGTCCACGCTTTCATGTACACATATTACTTATGCAGCTCGCTGGGGATCCGCTTCCCCCGCTGGGTACCTATGACGGTGACCTACCTCCAGCTATCCCAAATGGTCATGGGCTGTCTCGTCACTGCATCCGCTTACTGGTAAGGCAATTAGTGCAGTAAGTACTAGGTTTTAGTTTTAGTCGTTTAAAATAATCTAACAGACCTGTGCAGGGTCTGGAATTGCCTCCCCTCGCTTTATTGGAGGATTTGCCCCCCGTTTTTTTGCTCCCCTCCCGCCCAAAAATAAAAAAGTACCCAAAAATTATGACGCCATTTTTGACCCATTATGACGCCATCAACGTTAATTTTTTTGCAATTTTTAGCCTATTCAATGTATTTTAAGCCATTTTAGACCTCTTTTTTACCTTATTTTCACTTTTTTTGTCCTTTTTTTCCTTCTTTTTTCTCCTTTTTTTATTGCTTAAAACATTCATTTTGACCTCAAAACTTAAGTTTGGAGGCAGTTAGAAGTTATTTTAAAGACATTTTTTTTCTTCATTTTTCCAAAATTGGGGGGAGGTAACCTTCTCTTCCCCCCACTTCTGAGCGGGGGGGGGGAGTGTTAAACCACCCTTCTCACAATTTGTGGGGGGGTTAACCCCCCCGTGCCCATGTATCAGAACTCCGAAAAACATCACTAATGTTAATGTTTGGCGGGAAATAAAACTTAGAAATAAAAAAAAACTCAAGTTTGAAATTTGGATAAATTCTGGCAATTCTTGAATGAATAGGGAGATTAGATCAGACCTGTGCTCTGCCCCCCCGGGGGTTTTATTGGGGGGGCAATTCCAAAACGGGGGGGGGCACGGGGGGCAACTTTTTTGAAACGGGGGGCAATAAAACGGGGGACAAGCAGGGGAAAAAGAAAAAAAGAGAAAATAAGAAAAAAAAGAGAAAAAAGAAGAAAAAAAGGGACAAAAAAGTGAAAATAAGGTAAAAATAGGTCTAAAATGGCTTAAAATACATTGAATAGGCTAAAAATTGCAAAAAATTAACGATGATGGCGTCATCATAGGTCAAAAATGGCGTCATAATTTTAGGGTACTTTTTTATTTTTTGGCGGGGGGGGGGCAATAAAACGGGGGGCAAATCCTCCAATAAAGCGAGGGGAGGCAATTCCAGACCCTGCACAGGTCTGTTAGATTATTTTAAACGACTAAAACTAAAACGTAGTACTTACTGCACTAATTGCCTTACCAGTAAGCGGATGCAGTGACGAGACAGCCCATGACCATTTGGGATAGCTGGAGGTAGGTCACCGTCATAGGTACCCAGCGGGGGAAGCGGATCCCCAGCGAGCTGCAAAGGTAATATGTGTACATGAAAGCGTGGACCCCGAGATTCATCGTCATGAACCAACGGCCGCCGGCAGTGTGTTCTGTGCCTAAAACAATAACAAAACAAAAATACATTCAAACACTGTTAAAACATTATGTTTGGTCATGAGAAGATTTTGAAGTCGACAACAAATAACCGTCGTTACTAGGAAAAATGAGCCACAGTTCATATAAAATGTGTGTGCTTGTGACCATACATGAGCAAGTTGGTCCGTAGTGGAGGGAGAGGGGGTTAAACCCCAAAATAGGAGAGGGGTTAAAATCCGAGAAACGCAAAATAAAATACCCATATCGTTTTGTTTTGGAGTGCATTTTACCCATATCGTTTTTCGATTTTGAAGAAAAAATGGGTAAAAAACGCTAATTTTAGGTCAAAAAGCCCTTTTTATAGCATTTTTGAGCTTTTTATTGATTAAACCATTCATTTTGACCTCAAAACTTAAGTTTGGAGGCAGTTAGAAAAAGACTTTTTTCTTCATTTTTCCAAAATTATGGGGGGTTTAACTTTTTCTCCCCTCCACTTCTGAGTGGGGGGGGTTAAACCCCCTTCCCAGAATTTGGGGGCACCCCCCAACCCCCCGCACCCCCGTGCCCATGTATGCTTGTGACTTATTTTAAATTTTAATCATGACCCTCTTTACTACAGAATGAGTCACAGTAACGTGTATTTTATAATGACAGTGGCTTATTTTGCCGTAGTAACGACGAAATATAGGATCCGCTATGGGGTGGTTCTACAGAAAGATGTAATCTTGAAGATTTATAATAAGCGACTAGATATAGTGACGTTTTTATATAAATTTAAACTCATATTCAAAACAATGTTTCTAAAATTTTGATATTTTTGGGTTTAATTGAAATTGTTTTACTGTCAAATAACAAAATATATTGTAAAAAAATGATTAATTACAAAAATTTTGCTTTAAGATAAATCATTTTTAGTAAATTAATAAAACATCGAAGTAAAACTGATAACTATCAGAAACTAAAAAAATAATTGCTTAATCTTTTTAAAGGTGTTAAACCCCTCTAGTTGCGGGTCAAAAAATCTCATTGTAATTAACAAGACTCAACCCTAAACCCAATCCCTGTCAATATAAAAACACTTATTGTTAGTAAAAAATTCTGTTTACCAAAATAAAATTTAAATATTACAAAATATAATGTTGCCTATCACATGATTCACATCATCAGTCTTAAAGGCGTACCCAGGTTTCATTTCTGGAAAAAGGGATGGTGGTCGGAGAGTCGGGCCTTAGTTACTGTGGTAATTGTGTAAAATGTTCAAAAAAAGCAGGAAAAGTATTTAAATAAATAAAATGCAGTATTTTTAGCATAATACGTATTATCTAAATTTATTAGCACAACAGCTATACTTTGCTACTAATGCTTTATAAAATAGGTATAGTTGCTAATAATAATCAACTGCATAACGAATTTAATAGTTATATTTAGTTAGCCGGTGAGCTAAGCGCAGTTTTTTGTGTTTCTAAAAATCTCTAAAATGCAACCAAAATATTTAACAGCTAGTCGCGAGGCGCCAAGTAGTTAACGAAACTTAAGAAAATTTGGTAACCTTTTAAAATGATCAAATTTTACTGTCTGAACGAGAAGGAGAAGGCACTCACGATTGTAGATTTTTCATAGTTTATTTTACAAATGACAAGTCGAGTGCACTTAATTTATGGTTTTAAAAACTTTGTTTTTGTTGGCGTTTTGTTTCTAAAGTCGTTTTTTAAATGATAAGGCAAAATTTTATAATAGGAGATATTTATAAAAAAAACTTACAACTGTGCCATGTGTATAACAAAACAGAGACGTGATGATACCAATGCAAAAAAGTGAGCGGTCGCTTTCGCAAGACAATAAAAAGTGTGTCGCCCAGCTCAAAAACTTTGGACCAGGCGAAAATAATAGACCAGGAACAACCAACTTTGGTGGAAACAAATGAGCTAATACAAACAGACTCCGCCCAACCCTAAAATCAATATAACTTAAATTGCATAATTATAATGCATAAGGATAAAATTTTTTGTTAACATATTTTGTAAATTTTTACCTGGGTTTGTTTTACAAGCATAGGTGAGAAAGGGGGCAGAATGGGGTCCACCCCCCTAGCCTAGAAATTTCGGGACCCCCCTGGACGAATTTCCGAATTTATTACCCCTGAACCCCCTCTAGAATTTGAAATCTGACCCCCCTCCCCCTTCAGGAAAATTTTAGATACTTTTTTATACTAAATTTTCTTCGAAAAACATGGTTTTTTACACATCTTCATGTTTTTACACCCTTTTTACACCAGAATATAGCTTTTTATTCAATAAAATGTAGTATTGTCTTATAAAACGAACAATTATTAAAGTTATTATGGTTAAAAACTGTTTTGTTTTGGATACCGGACCCCACCTGACCCCCTCTAAATTTCAAAATTTTGCACCCCGGGTCGACCCCTCCTAAAATTAGAGGGGTCCGGACCCCCCTAGGACCCGCCTCTTAGAATTCAACATTCGATTTACCCCGGGTTTACCATTTACCACCCCCTCCTAGCTTCCCGGACCGTTCTTACCTACGTTTACAAACCATTTAGAGGTGAGGAAAGGTAAAATAACTTTTGCTTAATCTGTTAAATTAAAAACATCAAACAAAAATTTTTTACCAAAAACACCAAAACTATTGTTTTATAGTTTATTTTTTGAATTTAGGTTTTAATTCTAAAAAATTGTCATAAAAAACTAAAAAATTTAATAAAAATTGCTGTTTTTGACACTTAGCACTTAGTCAAAAAAAAACAAACTAAAAACAGCAAGATAAAAATGCAACTGGAAAAAAAGTGATTTGTTTCTAAAAATTTTTGAAAGACCACCGCAATTCATACGGAAAGTGTACGGTTGATGTGGGTATGTGACGGCAATATTCAAATTTTTTAGACGGTATGTATACGTATAAATAAATACCCAACCTCTTCCCCCGCCCACATATGGGAGTGGGTGTTTTTACCCCCCCAAATAATGTGAAGTTAAAATAAAAAATTTTTTAAATTTAACAAAAATAATGAACAGCGTATTTTTTGACGATGTAATATTTCTTATATCAAAAGATACACCGCAAAAACAATATTTTAGGTTTAAACCGCTTTGTGAATTTAAATTTTGTTGATTATTTATAATCATCACCACACCAGTTATAGAGTCCCCCCAAACCGAAGGTTTGGAAGCATAGGTGGGCAGGGGGGGGTTGGAGGGGGTTACACCCCCCCAAATCCCGATTATAGCCGGCACTCCCCTAAAATTTGGGGGTACCCCGGACATTCCCATCCTTCCCCCCTAAAATTAGGGTGGTTCCAGTACTAAAAACGCTAAAAATGGGGTATTTGAGGTATACATGGAAATTTTGGGGACATTTTCATTTCATTTTTATTTTCATTTTGGGGACATTGGGGACATTTTTGGGCAAATTTTCGAGGTCGGGTATACCCCCCAAATCCGGGAGGCTGCCCACCTATGTTTGGAAGTGGTGTCGATTGCGTACAAATTATTTTGAATGCATTCTTCCAGATATGGCCGGTGTAGTGGCGGTGGAATAGCCCTCCCTTTTCGTTAAATTCAAACCGGAAATAAAATTTTATCCACCCACCCCCCACTCCCATAGATATTTTGGGGAATTAGTTGGAATGGTAACCGTCAGATTTTGGGAAATACGGACTATCGTTGCAATCTTTCTTCATGCAAAATTGTCTTGTAACATATTAACATATTTAAATCAAAAGTAAACACTTACTGCATTACCGCGACCGCACAAATGTCAAATCAAAAAAACATCGCTCTCACGCAATTCTCCGTTATAAATTCTATTTATGGTCTGAATTTCATGTCATATAGATTTTATTCGGCCGTGTTATAATCGTTTTACATAAAATTTGCATATACGTCATGTCATGCTTATGATCGACCGCACAATTCGTCAGATTACAAAGGCGTGATTATCAATCGATTCTGCGTTGTTTAGTTGTAAATATGTTTCAAATTTCAACTTATATAGAGTTGATTCGGCCGAGTTAAAATTGTTTTAAATAAAATTTGCATACGTCATGATCATAGGTGGGCAGGGGGGGGGGGGGGGGTTATACCCCCCCAAAATTTCGGATTTTGCTGACACCCCCCCTTAAATTTGGGGTAGTCGGGGACACGGGGCCCCCCCCCCCCCCCCAAATTCGCCTCCCAAAAGAAAATTTTTAAGTGTTAAAAAGGACTAAAAAAATTTTCCGTGCTTCGCGGAGAAGTTTATTACCTTATTTCCCCGTTCATTACCTTTTATTACCTTTAAATTCCCCCGCTATGCGGGCAGTTTAATTTCCCCGCTACGCGGGCAATTTGAATTGGCAATTTATCTTAGTTTTTCAATTGCAAATCGATTATCCCATTCAGTAGTTAAGGCATACATGTTTAATAAAACTACTATAAACAGTATTATCCTTTTTTAACGTTTTAACACATGTTATAAATGTATAGTATAGCTATAAAAAACCTTAAATTTTGTAATTAGCATTATTTGGAATTAAATTTTTTAGTGTATTTTAGTGCTTGAAATTAAATACTTTTTTCCTCCGGGGGCCATTGTTCCCCCCGCAACCCCCTGAATAAACTGAACGACAGCCACATATAATTTGTTTATACATTGGTCTAATTACACAGTCTGTTGCATTTTTTTAGTTTGATGAAATATGTCAATTAAAAAAATCATACTCACAGAAATCATTGACAAGCGCGAAATCGCCACTTTTTCAATTAGAAGGTTATATTTGTTTGTGTAAGAAACAACTATAAATTTGAAAAAAGTGGCGACTTCGCGCTTGTCAAATATTGCTTATCTAAGATTATTTTTTCAATTGACATTTCAACAAACTAAAAAAAATGCAACAGTGCTTTGTGATTTGATCAAATGTATAGAAAACAAATCTAGAGCATTTTTCAAGGCTAGTCTACCAATTTTTTTAATTAAATTAAAAAAATAGCCTAATAAGCTAGTTTTATCTGCGCAATGATATATGTTTTATTTCTGTGTCGATTCCGTAGATATACTCTTTTAACAGTTTGAATATTATCAATAGAACACATATTATTTATGAATAAAAAAGAAGTTCTTGAAAAACTATTCCGCAATTTTTGACGATTTTTCAAAGAAACCTATGTTTTTTTTTTGATCAATCAGTAACAAGGTAGGACAATCCCGGTTTTAATATATAAGCGTTTAAAAAATTACATATTAGTAATAAGGAGAAGAAGAACATAATAAAAAATTTACCCACGTTCTTTGATTATAGTTTACGCGGTACCGTGGGGCTTTATCTCCGTGTGGTGCTCTCACGCCACCAATAACTTATTTATAACAAAAATAAAAAAATAATAATAATAAGATGATTAATTTAAATTACAAAATTCACCCACGCTTGTTCAATTTATAGTTAGCGCGGTGCAGTGGCGCTCCGGACAAAGTTTACCTACGAATTCCTCAAAATAAGGAGTAGCAATACGTAACTGAACGAAGTAAAATTATAC
>JASAMX010009145.1:0-13680 GCA_030248175.1 Microlaimidae sp. YZB2_3 | reverse complement strand
ATTAATTATTCAATTGGTAGATCATTGAAGTCAAAACAATTTTTAAACAAAAGAGGTTTGTACAAAAAAGGAACTTACCTTTGCTTTTTAAAATGGCTAATAAGAAAAAATTGTAAAACAAGGAAAAAATATTAAATTTCTTTTTAATTTAAAAAAACTATTTTTAAAAAAATGTGCAAAATTACAATTAAAAACGCGACAATGATGATTATTTTTTATTTTTTGATTTTGGGTTTGTAAATACTGAATACAGGGACATTAATTATTCAATTGGTAGATCATTGAAGTCAAAACAAGTTTTAAACAAGAGGTTTGTACAAAAAAGGAACTTACCTTTGCTTTTTAAAATGGCTAATAAGAAAAAAATTAAAAACAAGGAAAACAATTTTAAATTTCTTTTTAATTTAAAAAAACTATTTTTAAAAAATGTGCAAAATTACAATTAAAAACGCGACAATGATGATTATTTTTTATTCTTTGATTTTGGGTTTGTAATACTGAATACAGGGACATTAATTATTCAATTGGTAGATCATTGAAGTCAAAACAATTTTTAAACAAAAGAGGTTTGTACAAAAAAAGGAACTTACCTTTGCTTTTTAAATTGGCTAATAAGAAAAAATTGTAAAACAAGGTAAAAATATTAAATTTCTTTTTAATTTAAAAAAACTATTTTTAAAAAATGTGCAAAATTACAATTAAAAACGCGACAATGATGACTACTTTTTATTCTTTGAATTTGGGTTTGTAATACTGAATACAGGGACATTAATTATTCAATTGGTAGATCATTGAAGTCAAAACAATTTTTAAACAAAAGAGGTTTCTAACAAAAAAAAGGAACTTACCTTTGCTTTTTAAAATGGCTAATAAGAAAAAATTGTAAAACAAGGAAAAAATATTAAATTTCTTTTTAATTTAAAAAAACTATTTTTAAAAATGTGCAAAATTACAATTAAAAACGCGACAATGATGATTATTTTTTATTCTTTGATTTTGGGTTTGTAATACTGAATACAGGGACTTTTTTGGGTTTTAAAGTGAACTTATTGTCGGCTGAAGTTACTAGATTTTAATTGAGAGCTTGAGCTTTAGTACTCACAATTAAATATATCTGACTACCTATTGATATTAAGCATTTTGTAAGCATAGCCATTTTAAAACTATACTTAAGCGTGGATCTGAATTCTACTCAGGATCGTGGGTTGCCCACGACTCGCTCCCGCCGACTCGCTTCCGAACTCGCTCCCAGCCCAACTCGCTCCCAGCCCAACTCGCTCCCAGCCCAACTCGCTCCCGGCCCGAGTCGCTCCCAGCCCAACTCGCTCCCAGCCCGACTCGCTCCCAGCCCGACCTTGCTCCCAGCCCGACTCGCTCCTCGTTTAAAACTGTAAACGCATTTTTTATAACAGAATATTAGTTTCATTGCAAAAAATGTACATATGACACAAAATTATATAACAAAAGGAAGATGGATTTTCCTAAGCCTAAGCCTAAGCCTAAGCCTCTTTACTGTGCGATAAAGCATAATGTCTAATAATACACTGCATCACGCATTGCATCAAATCCATCTTCCTTTTGTTATATAATTTTGTGTCATATGTACATTTTTTACTAAACTAATATTCTGTTATAAAAATGCGTTTACAGTTTTAAACGGGAGCGAGTCGGGCTGGGAGCGAGTCGGGCCATACCGGAGGATCGTATGGTGTAAGTAAGCTCAGTGGGAATTGTCCGTAGCCCCGAGAAATGAAGGCTATGGTGGAATAGAGCCTCTGATTGAATTCACGGAGCAAAACAAAAGCAATGAGTCCTTGTTAGGACGGTTTGATAGGCTAAATACTGCCGGCGGAAAAAAGTTTTAATTTAAGACTATCAAACACTTGTAAGACAAGATCATAAAACACGGTGCAAAACATCATTTCACGTGCATATGAATTTTATATAAATTTGGGTTTTTAACTTAAAGCAAATGTAAGGTGCCTTAAAGGTGCAGTATACTGTATTCATGGTGTATTTTATTTTGCGTTTTAATTAGTAATAATCGATGTATTAGGTCACACTGAGAAAAAAAATGTTTCCACCAAAATGAATTCCCAACGGTTAGTAACAAGAATACTACTTGGTTATTTTCAATGTTGTTTTGTATACACCATTTTTTAAAAGAAAACTTTTTTATTAGACGGATATTAATAAAACATAAAAGAAATCATGCTTGGGTACCAAAAACCTTTAGTTTTAAGTTTCGTTCAATTCAAAAGAGCATTTAATGAGTACTGTCATTTTAAAAAAAAAATTAATTTGTGATTTATAGTTGGTGTGTTTTTTGGTGTTTTTTTTGTTTGCTATTATTTTGGCAGTAATTGTTAGCTATTCAAAATTTTACTTTAAAAAAAGTGAACTGTATATAAAATAGACATTTCACTTCTTTAAGTTTTACGTTTTCCAATTATAAAAATCTTCTAAAACACAATAAACCCAGCACCAAACATTATTTTGGGAATATGATAATTTTAAAATAGCATTATTCATCTAATACTTTTTGCAATTAAACCAAATTTAAAAAAAAATATGTTTTTTGATACCTTAGCATGAATTCTATGAAGTTTTGTTACTATCTGTTTAGTAGAAATATTTTACTTTGAAAAATGGGGTATAAAAAACAATGAAAATAACCAAGCGAAATTCTTGTTAATAACTTGTTAACCGTTGAGAATTTATTTTTGGTGCAATACAATTTTTTCTCAGTGTGACCTGATACATCTATTATTATTAATTAAACAGCAATAAAAATACACCATGATTTAGTATACTGCACCTTTAAATATGCCAGCGTCAAAATAACAATACATAAAAATTATATTTCAACTAAAGTTCAAAAGTTCAATATTTATTCTAAACTCAACGGCCCTGTAGAAGCGACAGAGCGGTCGCGGTTTACGGAAAAAAAGCACCCGTGGCAAAGGCGGAAAAAAAGCACCCGTGGCTAAGGCGGAAAAAAAGCACCTGCGCGCAATGCGGAAAAAAAGCACCCGAGCGCAAGGTGAAAAAAAAGCACCCGAAAAGAGCGCATGACAAATCTTGTACGGCGACGTTTATTTATTACGTTATCACTATTGTATACACATTTGTTTTTTAGGAGTCTTTTAAATTTTGACCTTACAATGTTGTTAATTATAGATAGCAAACCTTTTCAGTAGTTTAATGTTAGAATTTTTATATAAATATTTTCAAATTGAATCATATAATTGCGTAAAAAACGAAAATACTTTTACAAAAGTTTTAAATATTAAATATTTTATTTTTGTTTTTAAGTCAAAGTCAGTTTTATTCCAGAAAACATACAACACATAAGCATAATTCAACATTCAACATTTCTTGTTTTTTAAATAAGTTTTGAAAAAAATTTAATTTACAAAAAAATTTGACTTAATAATCCATGGCATCTTTCTTTAATTATTCATAAAATTAGTAGAAAATAGTGCTGAGCTCCGGAGTTCCGGAGCTTCAGCGGTTGCTCCGCAGCTCCAAAAAGCGGAAGGAGCTCCGGAGCTCCGGGGAACATCACTAATCTTATTATATTGTGTGCTAAAGCTAAAAAAAAAACTGACCTTAGTTTTAAGATTATTTCCGCAATAGTGGTCTCGATTAGGATAATCTGGATTATGCTGAAAACGACCGTTTTTTATTATAATCGTAGGTACAGTAGGTAAGGCGTTATTATTTTCTTTTTCGGAAAAACACTTTTGACATCTGTATATGGCTCCATCAACTGCGGCGTTTTTCCATGTAAATTCCAGTACCAAACCGGGCCAACGTTGACTTGGGTACTGTATTTTTGGGTGTCGATTACAATTACTTAAAACTTTAAAAGGTTTCGCATCACCGAAATCAGCCCTTTTTAACGATTATAATCAAATTTGGTAAATTATCGAATTAGAAAAACAAAACATCGAATTGAAATTAAAATATGTTTGTTTATATAGTTAATAACACGGCCTAATTAATATAAACAATTTGACCTAATTAATGTGAACGGCTTGACCTAATTTCAAATTTATTACGTAATATTTTTGCCAACACACCACTACTTTACTTTGAAAAATGTTAAAACCAGCACCACCAATATAAACTTAAAAAAGCTGCTAAATGTACAAATGAAATTAAAGGAAATTGTGTATAAAATGTTCAAATATTTCCTAGCACTGTTTTCGTTTTACTGTTTTCTATTGTACATTTGTAAATGCTAACTTTATTAAGTGGTAAGTTTATAGTGCGCGAGATTTTAGTGGTTGCACATGAACTTTCGCATTCCCGCGTAATTATCCATTTTATTATTGTCCTGCGGCAAATTATGACATAAAAAATTACTGTAGCGTATTTGTTATGATATCACAAAGAAATAGATAAAAAACCGCAAATTAAAAGTTTGTGTGAATTTGCAGTTAACATAAATTGCTTGCAATTTGTTAGCATACAATTAACCAACTGAACACAAGAAATGTATTAATTTTTTTATTTTTAATTATTTTATTTAACAAATAATTGTTAATTTAATCTTGTGTTTATCAACCAAATAAAAATCTTACATTGACTAAATATAAATAACCGCTAAACGCTACGAGATGTTTAAGTTAAGTTTTATAATACTGATAACGTAATAAATAAACGTCGCTACACGATATTTGTCATAGGCTCCCTTCGGGTGCTTTTTTTCCGGGTTAAGGGCGGGTGCTTTTTTTCCGCCCCGCGCACGGGTGCTTTTTTTCAGCCTTAACACCGGGTGCTTTTTTTCCGCCTTTGCCACGGGTGCTTTTTTTCCGTCACCCGCGGTCGCGACAGCCGCCGCGCAGAATAATTATAAAAAAAAATAAAAAAAAAACAATAACGGAAATGTCATTGTATTTTGAATTAATTATATTACGAGGCCTGAAGTCGGTAAAAAATACAGATAGAATGACAATGAATATTTTAAATTTCGTTTTATTTAAACGTAGCAAACTAAATCAGTTCATTTTGTAATTTACTTAAGATGGGCATCTTATACAAAATCCCTAATATTTATTTTATAGGAATATATTAATACAAAACAAAAACATGGGTAAAAAACATACATTATGACAGAAAGTAATTTTTTCATGATATTGTATTATCTTTCTGCACAATAAGGTCTCGTTTTCAGATATATTTGGTTTTTTTTTTATTTTTATTTTATTTTAACCATTTCAAGTATTTGCAAATGGATTTGAAATAAACCACTGGCATTAATCCAACAACATTCAGTGTCTAAGTAATGTCGCTTTCTGGTGGCGTTTGAGTTTAGTAAAGTTACTACAAAAGAAAACTATAAAAAAATACAAACAATTTCTTTTTTTTATCTCTATAACATGCGAACCAATCATTGTTGCATTTACAAAATACAACCAAAACAAATATCAATACTATAAAATAACAAATTTGACAAAAAAAATTAATACAACAAAATGTTTTACTAGAATCATGGTTCAAAGGATAAGAAAAGCCCTAAAATGAACCACTAGCAAGAGACTTTTTAAAACTAAGCAAAGTGGCTGAAACCTGATTTTCATATAGGGCATTCCATAAAGAAACTAATCTGTTAGACATAAAATTTTCGCAAAATAATTTTACATTTTGTACGTTAATTTTAAACGAATGACCTCTTGTAGAATTATAATTAAAGTTAAAAAACATTGCAGGGTTTATATTTTTGTTATTATGAAATATTTTATAACACTCAGATAGATCAAATATGGTTCTTCTTACAGAAAGTTTTTGTAAGCCTAAATAATTAAGTCTATTTTCATAGCTTAGTGGACGTAAATGACAAACTTTAAACAATCTTCGGGTGAAAGTTTTCTGTACTTTTTCAATCAAATTAATGTCTTGTTTTATATAGGGATTCCACACAACACTAGCGTATTCGAAAATAGGTCTGACATATAAAGTGTAAGCGTGTAATAAATTTTTTGAAGACTTAGAATTAAAAGTACGAAAAATTAATGAACAAATTCTTAAAGCCTTTTTAAAAATAATTTTACAGTGCGTTGAAAATTTTAAATCTTCTGATATATGTACGCCAAGATCTTTAACTGTTTTAGTTTTGGACAATGTTTCGCTACCTATAAAATAATCTGTTTTTGTTTTCCGAAGCTTAGTTCCAATGTATAAAACTTCACATTTTTCTTCTGATAACCTTAATTGCCAATTATCTGACCACAATTTAATCGCCCTCTTAGCCGGCCGCCCATGTGGTTCCCGCGCCCCGCGCGATGTTTTCTGTGGTTTTACGGGGTGTGCGGTTTTTCGCGTTTCCCCGCGTGTGCCGGCGCTACCCCACGCCTAGTGAAGAGATGAGCGGTTTAACTACGATGTGTTTATACGATTTAAATCCTGCTGTAGCTGAAAAACGTTCTCCCGATGATCAATAGAAGAAAACTCTGTATATACCTTCGCATCGTCTGCAAACAACTTTATCTTAGAATGATGAATGCAATTCACTATATCATTAATATAAATTAAAAACAAAAACGGACCTAAAACAGATTCCTGAGGAACAGAACTTTCAACTTTGTAAGATTTTGACTCAACACTATTAATTATTACCTTCATAGTTCTACCTACCAAAAATCCTTTTATCCAATTTAAAAATTTTCCATTTAAGCCTAGTTTTTGCAATTTATAGAGTACCTTTTCATGTGAAACCATGTCAAACGCTTTAGCAAAATCCAAATAAATGACATCAATCATTTTTTTTTGTTTTTTTAAAGCCAAAGTCCAGTTATTTAATGTTTCCAGAAGCTGGGTTATAGTTGAACTTTTTGCTTGAAACCATATTGGCACCTAGACAAAATATATTTAAAAAAAAAACAAAAAGTTCATCTTTAACCATATACTCCATTATTTTACATGAATAAGATGTTAAAGAAACTGGACGGTAATTGTTCTTATGACTTTTTGGTCCTTTTTTAAAAAGTGGAATTACTAAAGCTATTAACCAGTCCAATGGTAGAATTCCAGAATCAAAGGATTTTTTAAATATTTTAGATAATGGTACAGCAATCCCTGTCGCTATTTTCTTAAAAAAATAAGCTGGCAGACTGTCAGGTGTCCTTGACATTTTATTTGGTAATTTTTTTATAACTTTTAAAACATTACTTACACTGAACGACATATCACTACTTAGGGTATTAATAACAATAGGATTAAAATCAGGCACTATTCCATCATCTTTAGTAAAAACAGAACTAAAAAAATGAGCAAAAAGTTCTGCTTTTTCATTGTCAGATTCAGTAAATGTATTGTCTTCTTTTAACAACGGTGGTATATTTTCTTTTGTTTTAATTTTATTATTAACAAATTTGTAAAAACTGTTAATATTGCCTGATCTTAAAATATTATGTTCTTGGTTAGCAATGTATTCTTTTATAATAGTTTTATATTCTTTACAAAGTCTTTTATAGTCGGTTTTTAACTCCTTTTATTTGTTGTTTTTGTGTTTACGCCATAATTTTTGTTTTTTATTTTGCAGTCGTTTAATAAAAGGAGGATACTTATTATACTTTGTTTGTTTAATTAATTTTTTAAATGGAATACTTCCATCCCTTCTGTGATTACTTCTTTAAAACACTGCCAATATTCTTCAACAGTCCAACAACTAATAACGTTTTATTAAATAATTATCATCACCAAAGTACAATAAAAATATTTCTATTGATTTTACTGATTTATCAAAAAGGATGATATTGAAAACTGTGACTTTTAATATTTTTTTATTAATTTAGTTTAATCAAATTAAATTTAAGATAAATGTTTATTTTTTACAGTAATTTACACAAATTTTTTATTCATAAAAAATTGTTTTAAAATAAAAAATAGCAATTTTTATGTAAGAAAAAAAACCGAAAAGAAATAGAATAATCAGGGAAGAGCGCGGAGCGCTCTTTCCCTTATATTAAATGGGTTAAGTCACTGCGCGGTTAACCGTTGTTGATGGCGTCATCGAAATCAACAAAACCTTTAATAGTTTTTTAGCCAATTAAAAATCTAAACATTTTACATAACTAGAATATTAGCCATATTTATTTATTATTTAAAACCTAAAAACTTTTGCTAAACATACCTGAATTTCATACTAATAAGCTTAATTTGCTTAACTTTTTTTTGTTTTTTTTTTGGGGTCCCCCAAAAATGTTTCCCTGTGGTAAATATTTGGAGCTGATTTTTTGCACGTAGATGCTGAATTGCCGCCTCACCTGAATTTTATTCTCGTATATGCTCTATTGCTCGTAGTTAAACCTCTGTTCATGTGAAAAATGACCATTTTTTTTCTAGGTTACGCATTAGGTACTGGGGTATTTGTGTGACACTTTTTTTTCCTTACTGAATTACATATTAAGTAACTTCATTCAGTAATACACATTCTCTTGTGGTTATTTTTTTGGTTTAAATTATAATTCCTTACCTTTTTATAAAAATTACTAATTTTCAACGGGAAGAGCGAAAAAATATCCTTACCACTAATTAGCAGCCATATGGCAACAATAAAAATATTTAAAAAAATAAAATGAAATAAATCTTGGGTCACGTGTGAGCGCTGCGGGATACAATGTTTCAATAGACGGAAATTTATCAAAATCGAAACAGAAAAAAGTCTTTTTATATGGAATACTATGAAGCTACAATCACTCCAAAAATTTAATGCGAGAAAAGACTGGTCTGGGTAACCTCGTAAAATTGTATGGAACCTGGAAAAACCATTTACAATGGTGTGGTTTTGTTGTTTAAAAAATAAACAATCAATCCAGAAAAATCAAGCACAAAACAAAAGTCCAAATAAAGGTAATTTTCAAAAAAGTGGTTAAATCAGGTCTAACTAAAACAATTTAAACAGAAGAAAAACATACTATTTTATATGGTTCTTTCAGGTTCCATACAATTTTACGGAGTTACCCAGACTTAATTTTTGTATAGTATACTGCTTAAAATTACATTGAAGTTTTGGATATGAAAATAATTGTATTCATATCATGAGGAGACCATGACGTTTCTTTTAAAATGAGTAAATTTTTTAATGTTTTATATCTTTAATAAATGACATTGAATTCAATGCATTAAAAGGCGGAAATTCTAGCAAAAGACAAAACAAAGTTTCGAAAAAAAACCTTATATTAAATGAAATAGTATAAAGCTACATAAGTCTAAAAACTAAGTGCCAGAAAAGACTGAAACAAGTCTCTTTAAAACCTGTAAATTAATAACAGATTTTGTGAAATTTTCAGAAAAACAAAACTGAATAAAAACAATACGTGTAAAAACTTTAGTTTGCGTTTTTTAACCATTAATAAAACTTAATTCACATAAATTTCTCTCAAAGCGGATTAACTTTTACATGAGTTAACCAGCTGAAAATACCACAGTATTATTTAAGTCACACGTCGTCAAAACGATACAAAAAAGTATAACGCAAGCGTCACAGTAACCATGAAAAATTTCTGTCAAAATATTGAAATCTTAAACGATTGGTTTAAGATATAGAATCTTGCAAAAATCACCAAAAACATTTTGAAGACATTCTGTACTTAAAACAATTTCTTTAATACTGCGAAAATTTTATTGCAAAAAGAATTATAAAAAAATAAATTTATTTTATCTTAATTTCAAAGCCTTAATTGTAAATTTTTACAAAATCCTTGTCGAGATACTAATGTTTACTGAAAAACATCTGCGATTATTACCTTTTTTGTGAAGGAAAGGAAGCGGAAAAACAGTCAGCAAATTTTCGGCATTTAAAAAAATAGTGAATTTAAGTTTATTGTACGTGTACGTATATTTTTCAGTTTTTATTTAAAAATGAAAAACAAACAATCTATGATTACTATAAATTTGTTTGTTATTTTTTGACAGATTTTTTCACAAAAAACTTGCAAAAAATATTTTTTTTTTAAAATTATGTCATGTTTCTTGAATGGTTTTTCTGTTTTCATATTTTACAAAAATAAGGTAAAAATTTTAGGTTTTTTAATTACACGGACCAAAAAAAAATTGAAGAGATTTTGTAGCGTAGAGTAAAGTTTTGCCAAAAAACAGTCGAAATGGAAGACAAAATGTAATGATTAATTTTTTTACTGCACTTTTAAATTTTTTTCTCATCTACTTATAGGTGCGGTACGAATCAAACTTCTGCCTTCGATATTTTTATGATTTTTTTGAAAACCTTACCCCTCTGCCTCCAATAGTCCACAAATATCTCCAGTTGTTTAGGAGATATGACCCCCCCAAAATGACGTTTTTTTTTTCAATAATTTTGTACTTGAAAAATTGCCCAATGGGTGTAAATATTTGAGTTACAAAATATGCAATTAAAGAAAGCCGCTACTTCTACTTTAATTTAATACCTTGATTGTTAAGATTTGTGCACTATTTGTTGAGATATTAATCCCACACAAAAAACCTCGATTTTTTTGTTGAAAACACGAAGTGTAGGCAAAAATGTTGTGCAAGCTTGATTTCTATATCAGTGAAACATTTAACACCCAAAAACTCGGCGGGCAGAAAACAGTATACTATGAATACACAGCGTTCCTTAAAGATGCGGTGCGGAGTCAAATTTTTTGTCTTCCATTTTGATGATTTTTTTGTGAAAGCCTTACCCCTGCGTCGTGCTCCCAATAGTCCACAAAATTTTTTTTATCGAAATATTACCAGTGGTTCAGAAGATATGTATACCCCCAAAAATGGCGTTTTTTCGATAATTCGGTACTTAAAGATTGTTGAATAAGTAAAAAAAATTTAGCTACAAATTATGCATTTAAAAAAAGCGGCTACTTTTTACTTTCATTTGACACGTTGATTGTTAAGATTAGTGCTTTCATTTGACACGTTGATTGTTAAGATTAGTGCAGTATTTGTCGAGATATTGGCCTGCAGTAGCTTGAAAACATTCCAGCAGAATAAAGGAATACCTGTCGTTTAATTCTGGATAATCTTTACTTATACATAAACTTTCTTTAATTTTTAAATTAAAACTATTACTATCACTATAGAAAGAACACGAAAATCTTTAAAACTTGCATAACATTAATATTACAAGAAAGAAGATGACCGTAAACATTCCAAACCCACTTTTTAACGGCTGGAAAATTACAAGTATGTGTTGTGCTTCTATACTTGGGTTTTTATTCATCACAAGTTAAATCAAAATTAAACAGATTATTTTCTCGATTATTGCCTCAAATTAATCTTAGCTTTTAATACAAAAATGCTTATTAGTAGTTTGTTTCCATTTAAGGACAAAGTTCCCTATGTTCTGCGATCTGGTGTTATATATTTTTTTAATTGTCTTAACTGCTCGGTACAGTACTACGGTCAAACCAGCTATCTCCTTGGAACCAGAATCACAGAGCATATAAGAATTTCGTCCAAAACTGGAAAACGGCTTACTACTCATTCGGGTTGTTCAGCTATCTACGAATATCTTCTTTCTTGTAATATTTAGTGTTGTAAAAAGTAATGATTTTCGATTATTTTAAGTAAAAGTAAAAGTAATTTTGTGATTTTTTTCATTTAAGTAAAGTAAAAGTAAAAATAACAGTTAAAATTTTATTTGAGTAAAGTAGAAGTAAGACCTATTTTTTTAAGTAAAAGTAAGAATGAAATTATAATAAAAGTGTTTTGAAACCGAGCAAAACGCCCGTTTTTTGAGCTCCAGAGTTCCGTCTCACAGTTTTTTTGCTAATTTAATGTATAAATTTACATTTTAATAAATTTTTGATCTAAATAAACGGTGTTTAGCGTGTTACGGCTTAAAAAACTTTTTTCCGCCACTTATTTTCCAACAAGCTCATAGGAAAGTGAGTCCTTGAAATTACTTAAATTTTACTTAAATTAATTTAAGTATTTGCTAGAAAAAATCCGATTAAGAGTAAAAGTAAAAGATTTTCGTGTTTTTTCTGGTGATAGTAATAGTTTTAATTTAAAAATTAAATTAAGTTTATGTATAAATAAAAAAAATCCAGAATTAAACGACAGGTATTCTTCTATTCCGCTGGAATGTTTTTAAGCTACTGCAGGCCGCACTCACCGGACTGTTTGAGTGAGTCAGCGCGCCGTTTGAACCGTCAAACAATTTATCCCCGTTACCCAGTGTCTCCTATTTTCAAAATTCCTGAGAGCCCTTGATTTCTAATATGGATTTTTTCTCTTGGTCAAACAAATATCAAGAATGCATAAGAGTAGAGAATGTCCGACTGTGGGTTAAACAGTTTTTCAAATTATAGGTGGATTATTCCACGGTGTAAATTTTTTATCATGTATAAAATTTTACTACGACCTGTGGATTAATCTACAATTTGAGGAATAATCTACATGAAAATTTTTCTACGTAATACTGTAGATTATTCTACATGATAACCGCGAATTTGCAAACAAAAAAATTGCAAACGTTCAATCTTTGATAATGTGTTTTTTCACATGACGTTAAATATTCGTCAAAATACGTCAAATATTCACCGTTTTTTTGTTGAATTCAACGTATAAATTATTTTAAATGTTAAAACATCAAATATTTCGAATAATTTGAATTAATTCAAAGTATTATGTAAAAAAATTTGTTGTATGCATTTTGCGTTTACAATTTTGTACTTTGGAAACTTCGAACTGCAAAAATTTGTGAACATAAAATACTCAGATGAGTTTTTTTCCACGTAATGTTGTCAAATATTCTAGGTTTTTTGTTGCATCGGACGTATAAATGATTTTATATATTAAGGTAGAACACTACAGTTCCAAAAATTTCTTTGATTTTTTCAAAAACAACCACTCGTGGGTTTTCGGGGGTCCTGATTACGAATCCGAACTTCGTTTTTTGATTTGACCCCCGAGGGGGCGCTAGGGGGGTTGCGACCTCCCCTAGGAGGGACACTCTGACTCTACCCCGGTTTTACTTCAAAACCACCTTAAAGTACGTACTCTGGGTTGAATAGAGTATTGAATAATGTACATTTTTTTAATTAAAAAGTTAAAAAAATTAAAAAAAAAGTTAAAATTAAAAAAAAAAATTTTTTTTTTTGTGTTAAGAATAACTCCCAGGGGGATTCGAACCTAGACCTTCTGTATGAAGAGTCTTACGCTCTAACCACTCGGCTACTGCTCGTCTTGGATACCTTGGTTAAAAAGTACTTTTAAACGAATGTTTCAAAATGAAGTTTCCCGACGTCAAATCAAATTCATCCGTTGCAAAATTATGAAAATTTGTTTACAGACCGATTTTAACAAAATATATATCAAAATGGAGAACTCAACGGGTTAGAAACATTGGCGTTGTTTATTTAAAAATCGTATAGAGATCTACTGAGAAATTAGGCTCCAAAGTTAATAAAATTTTCTCAAAAAACTTTTTAAAATGTCGGGTTTTCTCGAGTTTTTTCTATACGATTTTGCTCAAAACAACAGGAAAGTTTTATCTACTTGTCTTCTAATTACGTACAAAAAATTTTTAAAATCGACATGCACAAAAAAATTTTATATGTCATTTTGTGAAAAAAACCTGCGATTCGTCGGAATCCCCTTTGTGGACCATTGCCACAGCTTATTTTTAATTTTTATGTTTCATCAAAATATAAAAACTATATTTCAGAGACTATACGTAACTGAACGAGTACA
>JASAMX010009143.1:0-37637 GCA_030248175.1 Microlaimidae sp. YZB2_3 | reverse complement strand
TTTTTTGGGGGGTTACACCCCCCGCCACCCAAAAAAAGTTTTGAAAAAAACTGCCGACACCCCTCTCTAAAATTTGAGTGTACCCCGGACGAGAAGGGCCAAAACCTACCCAAAAAACGGTAAAGGCAATAAGCGACGAAGCTAAGCCTAAGCAAAACCTAAACATAATCCAAGCTAAGCCTTAGCAAAACTTAAGTCTCAGTAAAACTCAAACCTAAGCGAAACCTAAGCCTAAGCAACAACTAAGCTAAGCCAAAGCAAAATCTCCAAGCCTAAGCATACCTAACCTAACCTCTCTCCTGTCATTTTTGGGGTAGGTTTGGCCTTCGGCACCCCGGACACCCCTCCCCCTCAAAAATTTGGGGGTCCCACCCAGCACTAAAAAACTCTAAAAATGGGGATTTAAGGTATGCAATACCTAAAAAATACAATACCCGAATTCAAAAAAGCTATACCGGAGTTCGAAATTTAAGGAGGGGTAGGTAAGTAACAAAAAATTTAAGGTATATATTTCTAAGACCCTATTTTTAGCGTTTTTAGTACTAGGACCCCCATTAATTTTCCTGTGCATCTGTTTTGAGGTATCTATATCCATACATGGGCAAGTACGTCCGGAGTGGGGGGTTAAACCCCAAATTAGGGGGGTTAAAATTCGGGAAACGCAAAATACCCATATCGTGTTTTTTTTTCTGGAGTGTATTTTGCCATATCGTTTTTCGATTTTAAAGAAAAAAATTGGTAAAAAACGCTAATTTTAGGTCAAAAAGCCCTTTTTATTGCATTTTTTAGTTTTTTATTGTTTAAAACATTAATTTTGACCTCAAAACTTAAGTTTGGAGGCAGTTAGAAGTCATTTTAAAGACTTTTTTCTTAATTTTTCCAAAATTGGGGGGTTAACCTTATCTCCTCCCCCCTCTTCTGAGTGGGGGGGGGGTTAAACCTCCCTTTTCAGAATTTGGGGGGGAGTCAACCTCCCCCGTGCCCATGTATGTCTATACCCCATAACCCCCTTTCCCCCAAAAAAATCTTGGAGGTTGACCACCTGCTTTGGCTTGGCCTCTGAATGTTGAAAATTTCAGGCAAAGTTTATGAGTCAGCCCAATGAACCGGTAAAATCCTTTTTTTGTGTTTTTTTTTGTTTGTTTTTTTTTGTTGTGTTTTTTCTAAAAATTTCGTCGGAAAAAAACTTTTTGATTTACGATTGTTAAATAACTATTGCTCAGGTCAACCATCGTTTCGATTGATTGCTCATTTTGTTACCGGTGCACTTCATTTTTTCCCACACGCATTATTGTGCATTTTTCTTATTTTATGTTCGTTTTCTCATTTTTGCTTTAGATGCTGTTAAACCTGAATAAATCCACGTGGATGGACGCCCTGCAATTGGAAAATTTCCAAGACCATTGCGCCTCCAATCGGGAGTCCATGGAGAAAATGCTCCAACTAGCAAAAACCTACCACAAAGTAAGTAAGGCCCTTAGAGAACAAGGGAGCTTAAGGTTACCCATCCCTTCCTAATAAAAAATACACTTTCTCCCATACATGGGCAAGTCGGCACAGAATGGGAAGCATAGGTGAGAACGGTCTGGGAAGCTAGGTGGGTGATTACCCGGGGTAAATCCAATTTTAAATTCTAGGAAGAGGGTCCCAGGGACCCCCCCCTGTAGCTTTTTAGGGGGGGTAGATCTGGGTTGCGAAATTTTGAAATCTAGAGGAGGGTCAGGTGAGGTCCGGTGTCTGGCAAAACAGTTTTAAACCATAATAACTTTATTAATTGTTCTTTTTATAGGATAATACTACATTTTATTTAATAAAAAGCGATATTCTGGTGTAAAAAGGGTGTAAAAACATCAATATGTGTTTAAAATTCACGTTTTTGGAAGAAAATTTAGTATAAAAAAGTACCTAAAATTTTCCCGAAAGGGGAGAAGGAGGTCAGATTTCGAATTCTAGAGGGGGGTCAGGGGTAAGAAATTTGGAGGGGGCCTAGATTTTTGTCAAGGGGGTCCCAAAATTTAAGGCCAAATGGAGGTGGACCCCACCCTGCCCCCCCATACATGAGCAAGTTGGTCCGGAGTGGGGGAGTTAAACCCCAAATTAGGGAGGTTAAAATCCGAGAAACGCAAAATACCCATATATCGTGTTTTTTTTCTGGAGTGCATTTTACCCATATCGTTTTTTTATTTTGGAAAAAAATAGGTAAAAAACGCTAATTTTAGGTCAAAAAGCCCTTTTTATTGCATTTTTGAGCTTTTTATAGCTTAAAACATTCATTTTGACATAAAAACTTAAATTTGGAGGCAGTTCGAAGTCATTTTAAAGACATTTTTTTCTTCATTTTTCCAAAATTGGGGGGGGTACATTTTCTCCCCCCACTCAGGGGTAAAACAAACCCCCTAAACCGATTTAGGAGGTTAACCCATACATGGGCAAGTTGGAGGAGGGTTAAACCCCAAATTAGGGGGAGGGGGGGTTAAAATACGAGAAAGCAAAATACCCATATCGTTTTTTTTCTGGAGTGCATTTTACCCATATCGTTTTCGATATAAAAAAAGGTAAAAAAGGCTAATTTTTGGTCAAAAAAGGCTTTTTTATTGCATTTTTGAGCTTTTTACTGTTTAAAACATTCATTTTGACCTCAAAACTTTAGTTTGGAGGCCGTTTGAAGTCATTTTAAAGACATTTTTTTTTCTTTATTTTTCCGAAATTGGGGGGTTAACTTTTCTCTCCCCCCCTCACTTCTGAGTGGGGGGTTAAACCCCCCTTCTCAGAATTTGGGGGGTTAACCCCCCCCCCAACCCCCCCGTGCCCATGTATGGGTTAACCTTTCCCCCCCAGTTCTGAGTGGGGGTTAAACCCCCCTTCTCAGAATATGGGGGGAGGGGTTAACCCCCCCGTGCCCATGTATGTGCCCCTTCCCCCTCCTTTCCCACCTATGATGGAAAGGCGGTGAAACTTGGATTTAGGGAGAAGGAATTAAAATCCTAAAAAGGCATTTTACCCATACCGTTTTTCAATTAAAAAATAAATAGGTTAAAAACTCTAAATTTAGGTCAAACATTCCTTTTTCCGCATTTTTGAGCTTTTTATGGATTAAAACATTTTATTGTGACTTCAAATTAAGATTATTTTTAGATACATAGATTAAAGGCTTTTTTGTTCCTTTTTCCTGAATTGGGGGGGGGGCGGTAACCTTTTCTGCCCCCCCCCCTCCTCCTGGCTTGTCTAATAATTATGTCGCTAAACTTTTTCTAATATCCCAATGTAATTTTTTAAAGTAAACCCAATGTAATTTTTTAAAGTAAATCCCCCCGATAAACTACCGGGGAGGCGGCTTGCACAGGTCTGATCTATGACTGTGATCTGTCTTCCCTCTCTGTGTACCAGCATAGAAGATGTAACAACCACGAATAATGCATACATAGTAACATAACACCCATAAAATATGTATAATAATACTACATACATGTAGAGTAATAAGTTTGTTTTTTCAATTTTTTAAAAAAAGTTTATTAATGGTGGGTAAGTTGGTGTGCTTATGTTTATTGTTTAACACCTTTGTTTTTAGATATATATTTACACAAACATTACTATATACAAAGTGGTTGTCAGCTCAGTGACTTGTTATAAATGCTTAGTTAAGAAAACTGGGGGAATAGCCAAATACAAAATACCAAAAAACTGCATCAAATTTAGAACGAAGCATTAAAATATCTTCTATTTAAGACTCAAAATTGTTAAATTACATGTTTTGATATTTTCTTTAAATTCACTTTGCAATGTGTTTAACTAACTGCGCATTTTAAGATTCCGTTAATTTCGGCCACCTTAAAATTTAGGTAAAAGAACCTGCCGTTTTTTGCCGTTTCAAATATCATCATACTACAGCATTTATAAGGTTTTTTTGCTCGTGTCAGTTTTTTTTTTTTTGACGTTTCTTAAGCCAAAAAAATTCAACAAAAAATATAGGGTTTTTAAAAACTTGTTTTTTTAAGGTTTTGACATAATTATATTAAGTCTTGCTAATAACTATTAAAATTTGCAAACGGAAAAAAATTAAGTTATGTACCAAGAATAATACATAAGGATAAGTTTGCAACTTTTAAAAAATTTTGTTGTTCGTTTTGGCAATAGTTATAGCCAGTTTTTTCTAGGTGGCCGAAGTTAATGGCTCGCGCCTTAATTTCGGCCACTATAGAAAACTTAAAACCTCCACAGTTCTTTAAGTGTAACAGAAATTTTGCAGTGTAATAACAAAAATAGCTATCGTTTGATTTTTAGACCAAATTTTGGGTCAATTGGAAAACCAGAAAAAACTTATCCACAAAAATAAAAAAAGTGGCCAAAATTAAGTCAGTTACTCTAAGTCTTAACTATACTGTTTTTATTTTTCAGCAAAAATTCAAATCTTTGGCAAAAAATCTCTATTTTTGCAGGTTTTTTATAGCATACATTTTATTCAATAATCAGGGGCGTAGCCTGGATTTTGGAAAGGGGGTTGTACTCCATGCAAATTTTTCAAAAGGGGGGGGGGGTTGTACTCCAAATTTTCAAAATATCGTAAAAAAGACATTTAAAAAAGGGTAAAATTTTTTGAGCTTCGCGCTAGTTGATTCTTTTTGTTTTTATTTGCATTGTTTTTTTAAGTTAAACTTGAAAATTTCCGGTTTAAAAAGGTATAGCATTAAAAATCGTGCGATAGCACGAAAAATTTTCTAAAATCGTCTTTGAAATTCATTAAAAACATAAAATAAATGTTGTAAAAAGGTATATAAATGTCGAGCGCGGAGCGAAGCGCGAGGAAACTTTTTAAAATTGTTCTCTTCAGACTCCCAAATTTTTACCTCCGCCAACCCAAAAGGGGGGGTTGCCACCCCTACAACCCCGCTGGCTACGCCCTTGTCAATAATGATTATAACTATAATTTAAATACAAACATTACAATTTAAATTTTACATTTTGTAATAATTTTAGTCGTTAGAAGAGGAGGAAAAAATGACTCCCGAACAGTTGGCGATTAAAAACGTGGGAAAACAAGATCCCAAAAGGCATCTAGAAGACGAAGTGGACACTCTTCTTAGCAGGAATATCGTGCAAGGTCTGGGTTCTATGATGGACACTGTCTCTTTCAAATGATTGTTGCTTTGCTGTTGTTGGATTGCCTGAACTTTTCTCGTCTTATTTAACTTATTATATTTCAATTCAAGTGATCCCCAGCCCGGTCTCGTCGCCAACGCACGAAAAAAAAGTTGGAATAGGAATGAATTATTGCACGGTTGCGTCTGTTTTACTACCATCCTGCTGCTGGTTATTTTTTTATTACGGACTCGGTTTGCATCGTTGGAAATCTGGGGATTTAGTACCCATGCCCAAACATTTCACCAGCAGATTCTTAATACAAATTAAGTTAGTTTTTTTAATTTGTAAAGAAAAACACATCATCGTTAATCTTATTTTTGTAACAACTTTGTAACCCAGGCCATGTGATGTATCGTTAATGTTTTTTTTTGTGTTTGAAAAAAAAAATCAGCAACGTAAATTAAAATGGTATGTTTTTTATCGAGTAAGCCAAAAATTTTTCCCATTCTCAGACCTGTGCACTGCCCCCCCCGGGGGGAAATCTGGGGGGGGGGGCAATTCCAAAATGGGCGGCACGGGGGGGGGGGCAAATTTTTTGAAACGGGGGGGGCAATAAAACAGGGGGCAAGCAGGAGGGAAAGAAAAAAAAGAGAAAAAAAGAAGGGAAAAGGGAAAAAAAGGACAAAAAAGCGGAAATAAGGTAAAAATAGGTCTAAAATGGCTTAAAATGCATTGAAATAGGCTAAAAACTGCAAAAAATTCGCGATGATGGCGTCATCATAGGTCTAAAATGGCGTCATAATTTTAGGGTACTTTTTCATTTTTTGGCGGGGGGGGCAAATCCTTCAATAAAACGGGGGGGGGCATTTTCAGACCGTGCACAGGTCTGCATTCTTTAAGAATCGCGCTGTCGATTTTAAGTCATGCGGTGATATCAGTTTACGTTAAATGAAATAAAAGCTGAAATTTGTTGTTTTTGTTGCATATTTTTTTAACGCGACTAAAAATAATTGTTATATGCAGCAACGACATTCAAGTGATGTGCAAAAAGCTGATAGTTCTAAAATGGCAAGCTTGCAGTTAAAGTTTAAAGTGTATTATTAATAGCGATGTTCCATGCTATTAAGCTCCGGCCATCTAAAACGGAGGAGCGGAGCTCCGTTTTTTAGATAAGCGATTTCAAGCTTATTTAAGCTTTATAATTATTTTATCAACATTTTTTAGGGCTACTTCTATTTTTTTAAAAACTTAGTTTGCAAAAAAAATTTTATAAAATAATCAATAACATGACATTACTCTTTAATTATCCATGAAACTAGTAACAAAAAATGGCGGAGAACTGGGGGTTGCTTGCTCTGCAGTTTCAAAAAGCGAAGCTGTTCACCGGAAATCCAAGTTTTGGGAAATCTCACTGGTATTTATGCGTTGTTTTTGTTTTTGTTTATTCTTTGTTATATCTTTTGTTTCTTAAAAACTTACAATAAAATCTTATTTAACATTTTGCCAACTTTGTGTTTTGCGCTGTGTCAAACAATAGTAACAATACAAAATGTATTACACTTACACATTACACACAGCCTAAACAATATACCTAGGTGTACATGTCCTATGTGGCATTCTATATTCATTTAAAACTATGTAACTTTCTTTGTATTCAATCTTTAAAAATAAGTTAGAGGCATAGGTGGGCGGGGGGTTATACCCATACATGGGCAAGTTGGTCCGGAGTGGGGGGGTTAAACCCCAAATTAGGGGGGGGGTTAAAATCCGAGAAACGCAAAATACCCATATCGTTTTTTTTTTCTGGAATGCATTTTACCCATATCGTTTTTCGATTTTGAAGGAAAAATAGGAAAAAAACGCTAATTTTAGGTCAAAAAGCCCTTTTTATTGCATTTTTGAGCTTTTTATTGCGTAAAACATTCATTTTGACCTCAAAACTTAAGTTTGGAGGCAGTTAGAAGTCGTTTTAAAGACATTTTTTTTCTTCATTTTTCCAAAATTTGGGGGGTTAACTTTTTCTCACTTAAAAGTGGGGGGGGGGGTTAAACCCCCCTTCTCAGAATTTGGGGGGGTTAACCCCCCCCCCCCCAACCCCCCCGTGCCCATGTATGGTTATACCCCCCATAATCAAAATGTATTAAACTTACACATTACACACAGCCTAAACAATATACCTAGGTGTGAATGTCTTATTTGGCATTCTATAATCATTTAAAACTGTAACTTTCTTTGTATTCAATCTTAAAAAATAAGAGGCATAGGTGGGCGGAGGCTTATAACCCCCATAATCCCGATTATAGTCGACACCCCCCCTAAAATTGGGGGTACCCCGGACACCACCCCCTCAATAAAATTTGGGGGGTCCCAGTACTAAAGACGTTAAAAATGGGGCATTTGGCGTATACCCCAAAAAATATTTTCGGGACATCCCCCCCCCCAAATTCGGGGGGTCGGGTATACTGATAAAATTGTGACAAAATTTTTTTTGAGTTCTTATAACTTCTAACGAAGGCAGGTAAATTTGGAATCGAGCCAAAAAATTTATTTCCCAATGCACTCCATCCTTACCAGGATAACAAATAGACTCATTTACAGGCAAATAAAATCGAGCTGACCGCGATATTTGCATTATGGTATCGACTATTTAACAACAAAAACATTTAAAATTTATCACTAAAGCGGATTAATAACAAAGATTAAAAACTATTTCGTCATGACTCTGACACAATGAGTCAGAAGCGTCGTAAAATACTCGTAACTGTGACTGTTTTTATCTCTTAATACACACAATATCAAAAGAAAATGAGTCAGATTCACATTGATTTTATAATGATTGTGAGTGACTCTTTATGTCAAAATAACGACGATTTTAATATTTATTTATCAAATTACTTAATTTGGAATCTAAAAATTTTAAAAATTTTTTAAAAACTAAAATTTGTTAATTTTTGTATTATTTTGTGAAAAGGTGGAATTAAAAAAATTCAGCGTTCTTATTCGTTTTCTTAAAAAAACGTCATTACCGCGCAATTTTTATTGGTCCCCTCATGTCTGCATTCTAATTTTCAGCGTCAGCCAGATATAACTCAACCATAATTAATTGACAAACTTAATTGACAAACTTAATCGACCTTTGTTTAGCTTTTTTAAAAAATAGATCTGTGTTTGGATGAAAACTTCTTTTATTCTTAAACCAATACAATAATCTTTCCATTTTTTATCAGTAAAACTGCTTTTGTTAAATATTCTCCCAATTCTACAAAAACAGCCGGGTAAAATTGCTCTCAAACTGCCTCTGATAGGTTGGAAGCAGGCCACAAAAAGTGTTTTGTTTATTTACATAAAAAAGTTGATTTCGCTTAAAGCCGGATATTCATGGCCGAATAAGTATCACTATTAGGATGGCCAAACACGCAAAATATCACACGATGTCATAAATCGCTAGTTTTTTTGTTTGTTGTAATCTGATCTTGTAAGCTTCAATGTGCGCCAGACGAGTGTTCTGTCACTGCGCCACGAGTTAAGTAAAAATGCCACTGCCTGCTGAATTTACGCATTTACATGTGAATAGGGATGAAGGCAGGTAAAAACTGCTTTCACAAAAAAGGCTCCCCTTTCTTATCGAGATAATGTTTTAGACTTGAAATTAATCTTAGAATTTTAGCGCCTATATTCTTAAAAGTGCGGTCCGATAACAAACTTTTTGTCTTCGATTTAGATAATTTTTTTGTAAAAACCGTACCCCTGCCCCTCATAGCCCTCAAAAGTTTTTTTAACAAAATATCTCCGATGGCGTTTCTAATCTCTAATCAAAATGGCGTTTTTTGACAATTCTGTACGTGAAAGATTGCTCAATGGATGTACCGATTTAAATTAAAAATTATGTACTCTAAAAAGCGGCCACTTTCTTCTTTAATTTGATACCTTGATTGTTAATATTGGTGCAGTATTTGTCGAGATATTGCATTTTCCGTACAAAAAACTCACGATTTTGTCGCTGATAAAGTTAGCCCAACATTTTTGCCGTCACTTCGTATTTTTAGCGCAAAAACCGAGGGGTTTTTTGTACGAGAAATGCAATATCTCAACAAATACTACACCAATTAGAACAATCTAGGAATCAACTTGAAGTAGAAAATAACCACTTTCTATGAGTGCATAATTTGTAACTTAAATCTTTACCCATTCAGCAATTTTTCACGTACAGAATTGTCAAAAAACGCCATTTTGGGGGGTCATAACTCCTGAACCACTCGAGATTTTTTCTTGAAAAAATTGTAGGCTATTGGGATAAGGAAGGTTTTACAAAAAATATCAAAAACAAATAGTTTGACTCCGCACCACATCTTTAAGAGCACAGTAGCTTTAGGAAAATAGAAGTTATGTCGGTGCATAGCTTAAAATATTGGTTGGAAATACAAAAAATTTATTGCGCCACAAAACGCATGTGTTTATCGCAAAATTAGCGCTGCAAAACAGAAAAAAAATAGTTACTATGCTGCTTAGTGTGAAAAGATGTGGAATCACATCAGTTTACCATTTAGCTGCATTGGTTGTTGAAACAATGAACTTCTCTTCAAAAAATCTTTTAGGGATTAAATGCCCTTTAAACGAACTTTTCCTAGTATTTCATAAAATTTTGTTTGTACAAGTAGCCCGTGTCAGCCGTACAACTGGCAGATAATTTTCAAGTATTTTTGGTTCAATTTTCACCTATTTCCTAAAAGTAATAAGTATAAATTCTGAGAGTAAACTGATAATTTATATTTAAGTTAGATATTAAAAATTTTTTATCAAGAAAACGCCCCAACTAATTTTTAAGTCTAAAACTAAAAATAAATGTCCATTATGTAGCTAGTTGTCCTTGTTCTAAATAAATGTTCTTAAAGATGTGGCTTTAATTTGAAATCTGACTTAAAATTTAATTCTTCACAATTGAAAACCCCAGAACATTTGTTTTCAGCCATTTTGGACCGAAAAATTTTTTATTGTCAATCAGAAAATGTCTAAACTATGTAGCAGAACCCCAAAGCTCCTTTAATTAAATTAGGTAGTCTAATATAAAGATATCTATGTTGATTTTTTAAAAAACCAGTGATATTCTGGTTTATTTGTGCTTTTAAGTCAATGTAAAGAGAGAAAAAAACTTTCAAGTGACAAAATCCAAAGACCATTACTGAAAAAGGTTGTTCAGTATAAAAATTTCCATGTTCATTTTTTCAAAGATTTAAACCCCTTCAAATATTTTTTGGAATATAAAACTTTCCAATGTTTATCGTCTTTAGTCTTATTCGTTGTATGTCATGTCTGTCATGTTTTAAAGCACTTGTGTTATTTTTTGTGAAACATTAAGTTACAATTTATAAAATAAATTCACCAATAAATTGTAACTATTAACTTCTAACTTACAAGTGTTTTGTGAAACAGTAACCACATCTGCTACTTGTATAACTAATAACTTAGGTCCGTGGAATAGGCCCCTGAACTAATTTTTTTTGTTTTTAATAAATTGTTCATAATTCTAGCGTGTACCAAAAAATCTGACAAAATAATCGATGGCATCACTTTTTTAACTATTCATATAATTAGCACAAAAATAGTGTGGAGCTCTGCTTTGGAACGCCGAATAAAATTACTAAAACATATTTTACTTAATAAACAAAAGAAATATATAAAAACGAAAATTAAAACAAATCCTTCAAAATACGGCTAGCCCAAAACAAAATATTTATAAATAGTAAAAGATCCTAATTCGTTAAAAGACGACGGGTTTTGATAAAACTTTAAGTAAAGCTACAAATTTTTAAAATTTTCGTTTAATTCCGACAAATAAATTAATAATAAATATATTTTGCCGAAGAAAAATGGCTATACGATGCTGTTTTTACTTTTATGTCTGTTCTAAAAACAAAAGTTAAAAAACCAATATTTAGTATGAAAATTAGTGAAATAATTGTTTCGGTTCTTTTAAACTTACACATAAAACTTTATAACTTACTTTCGTTTCAAACGCAAGAAACAAAGAATGGTATTTTTTTAAAAATCCGCCAATTAAATATACTATGCACCGTAACCGTCTTTCTTTTTCTAGAAAAATCAGCCCCACCATTTATTACTTGTTGGAAATTTGACTGCCCAGGTTTTTTTTTCTTTAAAATATTATTGTCCGTTTGTTTTTTATGACTCTACAAATTGTTATTGCTATTGTTTGCTATAATTTTTCAGACCTGTGCACGGTCTGGAAATGCCCCCCTGCTTTATTGGAGGATTTCCCCCCCGTTTTATTGCCCCCTGCCAAAAAATGAAAAAGTACCCTAAAATTATGACGCCATTTTTGACCTATGATGACGCCATCATCGCAAATTTTTTGCAGTTTTTAGCCTATTTCAATGTATTTTAAGCCATTTTAGACCTATTTTTATTTTATTTTCGCTTTTTTGTCCTTTTTTCCCTTTTCCCTTTTTTTCTCTTTTTTTCTTCTTTTTTCTATTTATTTTTTCTTTCTCCCCTGCTTGCCCCCTCCCGTTTTATCGCCCCCCCCCGTTTCAAAGAAATTGCCCCTCGTGCCCCCCTCGTTTTGGAATTGCCCCCCCCAATAAACCCCCCGGGGGGGGGGGGGGCAGAGCACAGATCTGATTTTTTAACAAAATGTATATAAATTAGACACTTAGAATAAACCCCTTGAAAAAAAATATACATTTTAAACGGTAGGCTTTTGGTACCATTTTAATTGGATTCAAAGATTTATTAGGTGTCGGCTTTTGGGTCTGGTTTTATTTTTTAAAAAAAATTAATTTACAAAAAATTTTGACAAAATAATCTATGCAACTCTTTAATAATTCATAAATTTAGTTAACAATAGGGTGACTTAGGAAACCCCCAATATCCGGAGCTCTGGAGTTTGCTCCGGAGCTCGGAGCTCCGGGGGGATACTGTGTTGGGGGGGGGGGTTACATAACGTACATATCGATTGGTTTTTAATAACAAAATGAAATATGCCCCGAATTACATATTCTGCACCTTTAATTTAAAAATATGTATAAAAAAACTAAATTTGACATTTTAACCCATAAATGCAGCTTTTATATGGTTAAAAACGTCCCAGCAAAGACCATTTTATGACAGTTATTTTTATATACGTTTTCGGGGGCATTGCGACGGTGAGAGGAAACGAAAGAGGGAGAAGGAAAGAAAAAAGAGAAGAAAAAGAAAAAAGGAAAAAGCAAAAAAGGAAAATAAAAATAACAATAGGTCTAAAATGGGCTAAAAAATTGAAAAGGCAAAACTGCAAAAAATTTATAATAAAATCACGCATAGTAGGTCAAAAATGGCGTCATGCGGGGTACTTTTCATTTTTGGTAAGTAAAACGAGATCCTCCGATGAAAGCGGGGGGCGTTGACACCTATAATATATAAAACCGTAATACAAACAAACTGAAGCAGAGGAATCTTTTTAATCTTTTCTGAAATAGAAGTCGTTTCTTCAGTTTAACATTAATGCTGTGCAAACTTACAAATAACTATAGCGTTTGTTTTTTTTTGCAATCAGGGAAGAGCGCGGAGCGCTCTTTCCCTTATATTAAATGGGTTAAGTCACTGCGCGGTTAACCGTTGTTGATGGCGTCATCGAAAATCACAAAAATTTGTAGCTTTACTTAAAGCTTTATCAAAACCCGTCGTCTTTTAACGAATTAGGATCTTTTACTATTTATAAATATTTTGTTTTGGGCTAGCCGTATTTTGAAGGATTTGTTTTAATTTTCGTTTTTATATATTTCTTTTGTTTATTAAGTAAAATATGTTTTAGTAATTTTATTCGGCGTTCCAAAGCAGAGCTCCACACTATTTTTGTGCTAATTATATGAATAGTTAAAAAAGTGATGCCATCGATTATTTTGTCAGATTTTTTGATACACGCTAGAATTATGAACAATTTATTAAAAACAAAAAAAATTAGTTCGGGGGCCTATTCCACGGACCTAAGTTATTAGTTATACAAGTAGCAGATGTGGTTACTGTTTCACAAAACACTTGTAAGTTAGAAGTTAATAGTTACAATTTATTGGTGAATTTATTTCATAAATTGTAACTTAATGTTTCACAAAAAAAATAACACAAGTGCTTTAAAACATGACAGACATGACATACAACGAATAAGACTAAAGACGATAGGTAACATTGGAAAGTTTTATATTCCAAAGAATATTTGAAGGGGTTTAAATCTTTGAAAAAATGAACATGGAAATTTTTATACTGAACAACCTTTTTCAGTAATGGTCTTTGGATTGTGTCACTTGAAAGTTTTTTTCTCTCTTTACATTGACTTAAAAGCACAAATAAACCAGAATATCACTGGTTTTTCAAAAAATCAACATAGATATCTTTATATTAGACTACCTAATTTAATTAAAGGAATCTTGGGGTTCTGCTACATAGTTTAGACATTTTCTGATTGACAATAAAATTTTTTCGGTCCAAAATGGCTAAAAACAAATGTTTTGGGGTTTTCAATTGTGAAGAAATAAATTTTAAGTCAGATTTCAAATTAAAGTCACATCTTTAAAAACATTTATTTATAACAAGGACAACTAGCTACATGATGGACATTTATTTTTAGCTTTAGATTTAAAAATTAGTTGGGGCGTTTTCTTGATAAAAAATTTTTAATATCTAACTTAAATATAAATTATCAGTTTACTCTCAGAATTTATACTTATTACTTCTAGGAAATAGGTGAGAATTGAACCAAAAAATACTTGAAAATTATCTGCCAGTTGTATGGCTGACACGGGCTACTTGTACAAACAAAATTTTATGAAATACTAGGAAAAGTTTGTTTAAAGGGCATTTAATCCCTAAAAGATTTTTTGAAGAGATGTTCATTGTTTCAACAACCAATGCAGCTAAATGGTAAACTGATGTGATTCCACATCTTTTCACACTGAGCAACGTAGTAACTATTTTTTTCTGTTTCGCAGCGCTAATTTTGCGATAAACACATGCGTTTTGTGGCGCAATACATTTTTTGTATTTCCAACCAATATTTTAAGCTCTACACCGACATAACTTCTATTTGCCTGAAGCTACTGTGCTCTTAAAGATGTGGCGCGGAGTCAAACTTTTTGTTTTTGATTTTGATATTTTTTGTAAAAACCTTCCTTATCGCAATAGCCTACAAATTTTTTTTCAATAAAAAAATCTCGAGTGGTTCAGGAGTTATGACCCCCCAAAAATGGCGTTTTTTGACAATTCTGTACGTGAAAGATTGCTGAATGGGTAAAGATTTAAGTTACAAATTATGCACTCATAGAAAGGGGTTATTTTCTACTTTAAGTTGATTCCTAGATTGTTTTAATTGGTGTAGTATTTGTTGAGATATTGCATTTCTCGTACGAAAAACCCCTCGGTTTTTGCGCTAATAAAATACGAAGTGACGGCAAAAATGTTGGGCAAACTTCATCAAATTACTGCCGGTGTCGTAGAATAGATCTTCCCCCATTACAGATCTTCCCCCCCGGAAGATTTATTCTGGTTCACGCCAGAACAGATCTTCCCCCCTCAGAATATTTATTCCCCCCTGTGTTAAAGCATACAGCAAAAATTTGCATAAAATTCTTAGCAGAGAGGGGAAGATTTATTCTGGTGTTCACTCTAGAATAAATCTTCCACCTTGTTATAAATCATGTAACAATTATTTGCATACTAAAAACAACATCCTTTTTTTGTTTTTTGCGTCATTTAGGTTTTTTTTCTTTTAATAAAAAAATTCATAAAAAATACTCGAGGTTTCAGATCAAAGATTTGGTAATAAACACAAAAAATAAATTTTATTTTAATCACACATTTGAGATGTCCGAAATATTTAAAAAAAAACCTGCCTTTTTTAAATTAACACCTTTTGATTGTTTTATTTAAAATTAGGATTTCGATCCTATAAAGCTAAAATGTGAACCCTAAGCAAGCCTAAGCAGAAAACTTAAATTCAAAATATTAACCGTTTAAAATATTAAGTAACATATTATGAAAAAAGTTAAACTCGTAGGAAAGTTTGGCGGCGCCAGTAAAAATACATTCTGCATATCTTCGAAAAATATCACTTTCTGATTAAAGACAAAAAAACTTTTTTCCTAAGCCTAAGCAAAACCTAAAAATCAACCTAAACAACAAAAAAATAACAACTTTAAACCTGTTTAATGTTGAATTAACTGCTGAACATGAAGGATTTTTTTGTTTTCGTATTGACTTTTAAATAAAAAAAACTAAACACTTATGGATACTCATAATCTAATTTTTATTTCTTCTTATTTCAATTTTTGTCTATATATTATGTTTTATAAGAAGCAAAAACTGAAAGGTAAATAATGAATTAAATACTGATCGAAAAGAAATTAAACTGGTGTCATTTTTTCATGTCTTTTTGTATTATACTTTGTCTTAAAAATTGATAAGCTTAAAAAAAACTTTTCACGATATTAATTTTCTTAAAAAAATATTCAGTTTATTTAATTATGGCATATTTTCTTACATACTCAAACAAACGAACTAATGCAAACGTATTTTTTTATCTCCGAAAACCAACTAAATAATACTTAATTATTAATGTCAATGCTCAACTGTTTTTTGAATTAACAACAATTAAAGCTAAAGTTGATTTATATAAAAATACAAAAAACAAATTATTTTTTTCTAAATGTAACATTTTAACCTTCTGTGTTAAAAATTATGTTTTTAAAATTTGCCCTAACAAATTCTCGCGTATCATTTTAAAATTTATGCAAATTTTTGAGGGGGGAAGATTTATTCTGGTGTTTGAACCAGAATAGATTATCCGGGGGGAATAACTATTCTGAGGGGGGAAGATCTATTCTGGCGTAAATCAGAATAGATCTTCCGGGGGGAAGATCTATTCTAGAGTGACCCAGAATAAATCTTCCGGGGGGAAGATCTATTCTAGAGCGCACTAGAATAAATCTTCCGGGGGGAAGAAAAATAGGGGGGAAGATCTATTCTGCGACACCGGCGTTTGCTTTTTTTTAGCGAAAAAATCGTGAGTTTTTTGTACGGAAAATGCAATATCTCGACAAATACTGCCCCAATATTAACAATCAATGTATCAAATTAAAGAAGAAAGTGCCGCTTTTTTGAGTACATAATTTTTAATTTAAATCGGTACACCCATTGAGCAATCTTTCACGTACAGAATTGTCAAAAAACGCCATTTTGATTAGAGATTAGAAACGCCATTGGAGATATTTTGTTAAAAAAACTTTTGAGGGCTATGAGGGGCAGGGGTACGGTTTTTACAAAAAAATTATCTAAATCGAAGACAAAAAGTTTGTCTTCGGACCGCACCTTTAAGAATATAGGCGCTAAAATTCTAAGATTAATTTCAAGTCTAAAACATTATTTCGATAAGAAAGGGGAGCCTTTTTTGTGAAAGCAGTTTTTTACCTGCCTTCATCCCTATTCACATGTAAATGCGTAAATTCAGCAGGCAGTGGCATTTTTACTTAACTCGTGGCGCAGTGACAGAACACTCGTCTGGCGCACATTGAAGCTTACAAGATCGAGTCCCGACGGAGACAAAAAAACTAGCGATATCATATCAATAGTGATATTTTGCGTGTTTGGCCATTCTAATATGTGATTCGGCCATGAATATCCGGCTTTAAGCGAAATAAATTTTTTTTTGTAAATAAGCAACTTTTTGTGGCTTGCTTCCAACCTATCAGAGGCATTTTGAGAGCATTTTTACCCGGCTATTTTTGTATAAATCGGGAGAATATTTAACAAAAACAGTTTTACTGAGAAAAAATGGAGATTATTTTATTGGTGAAGAATAAAAGAAGCTTCATCCAAACACCGATCTAATTTTTAAAAAAGCTAAACAAATGTCGATTAAATTCGTCAATTAATTATGGTTGAATTATATCTGACTGACGCTGAAAAGTAGAATGCAGACATGAGAAGACCAATAAAAATTGTGCGGTAATGACGTTTTTTTAAGAAAAACAAATAAGAACGCAGAATTTTTTTAATTCCACATTTTTACAATACAAAAATTAACCAATTTTAGTTTTTAAAAAAATTTACATTTAGATTCCAAATTAAGTAATTTGATAAATAATTATTAAAATAGTTTTTAATCTTTGTTATTAATCCGCTTTAGTGATAAACTTTAAATGTTTTTGTTGTTAAATAGTCGATGCAATAATGCAAATATCGCGGTCAGTTAGATTTTATTTGCCTATAAATGAGTCTATTTGTTATCCTGGTAAGGACGGGGTGCGTTGGGAAATAATTTTTTTTATCCTTTCTGGCTCCATTCCAAATTAGCCTTCGTTAGAAGTTATAAGAACTCAAAAATTTTTTCACATTTTCCCAGTATACCCGACCCCCCGAATTTGGGGGGGGTGTTCCGAAAAAAATTTTGAGATATACGCCAAATACCAAATTTTTAGCGTTTTTAGTACTGGGATCCCCCAAATTTTAGGGGGGGAGAGGCGGGGGGTGTCCGGGGTACCCCCAATTTTAGAGGGGGGGGGTGTCGGCTATAATCGGGATTTTGGGGGGTATAACCCCCCGCCCCGACTTATGCCACCTATGCCTCCAACTTATTTCAAAGATTGAATACAAAGAAAGTTACATAGTTTTAAATGAATATAGAATGCCACATAGGACATGTGCACCTAGGTATATTGTTTAGGCTGTGTGTAATGTGTAAGTGTAATACATTTTGTATTGTTACTATTGTTTGACACAGCGCAAAACACAAAGTTGGCAAAATGTTAAATAAGATTTTATTACAAGTTTTTAAGAAACAAAAGATATAACAAAGAATAAACAAAAACAAAAACAACGCATAAATACCAGTGAGATTTTCCGAAACTTGGATTTCCGGAGAACAGCTTCGCTTTTCGAAACTGCAGAGCAAGCAACCCCCAGTTTTCCGCCATTTTTTTGTTACTAATTTCATGAATAATTAAAGATTAATGTCATGTTATTATTTTATCAAATTTTTTTTGCAAACTAAGTTTTTAAAAAAATAGAAGTAGCCCTAAAAAATGTTGATAAAATAATTATAAAGCTTAAATAAGCTTGAAATCACTTATTTAAAAAACGGAGCTCCGATCCTCCGTTTTAAATGGCCGGAGCTTGATAGCGTGGAACATCGCTATTAATAATACACTTTAAACTTTAACTTCTAGCTTGCAATTTTAGAACTATCAGCTTTTTGCGAAACTGCAGAGCAAGCAACCCCCAATTCTCCGCCATTTTTTTGTTACTAGTTTCATGAATATTTAAAGCGTAATGTCATGTTATTATTTTATCAAATTTTTTTTGCAAACTAAGTTTTTAAAAAAATAGAAGTAGCCCTAAAAAATGTTGATAAAATAATTATAAAGCTTAAATAAGCTTGAAATCGTTTATTTAAAAAATGGAGCTGCGCTTCTCCGTTTTAAATGGCCGGAGCTTAATAGCATGGAACATCGCTATTAATAATACACTTTAAACTTTAACTTCTAGCTTGCCATTTTAGAACTATCAGCTTTTTGCACATCACTTGAATGTCGTTGCTGCTTTTAACAATTATTTTTAGTCGCGTTAAAAAAACATGCAACAAAAACAACAAATTTCAGCTTTTATTTCATTTAACGTAAACTGATATCACCGCATGACTTAAAATCGACAGCGCGATTCTTAAAAAATGCAGACCTGTGCACGGTCTAAAAATGCCCCCCCGTTTTATTGAAGGATTTGCCCCCCCCGCCAAAAAATGAAAAAGTACCCTAAAAATATGACGCCATTTTTGACCTATGATGACGCCATCATCGCGAATTTTTTGCAGTTTTTAGCCTATTTCAATGTATTTTAAGCCATTTTAGACCTATTTTTACTTTATTTCCGCTTTTTTGTCCTTTTTTTCCCTTTTCCCTTCTTTTTTTCTCTTTTATTTTCTTTCCCCCTGCTTGCCCTCCCCCGTTTCGAAAAAGTTGCCCCCCCCCGTGCCCCCCCATTTTGGGATTGCCCCCGCCCGGTTTTACCCCGGGGGGGGGGGGGCGTGCACACGTCTGAGAATGGGAAAAATTTTTGGCTTACTCGATAAAAAACATACAATTTTAATTTACATTGCTGATTTTTTTTTCAAACACAAAAAAAACATTAACGATACATCACCTGGCCTGGGTTACAAAGTTGTTACAAAAATAAGATTAACGAACGATGATGTGTTTTTCTTTACAAATTAAAAAAACTAACTTAATTTGTATTAAGTATCTGCTGGTGAAATGTTTGGGCATGGGTACTAAATCCCCAGATTTCCAACGATGCAAACCGAGTCCGTAACAAAAAAATAACCAGCAGCAGGATGGTAGTAAAGCAGACGCAACCGTGCAATAATTCATTCCTATTCCAACTTTTTTTTTCGTGCGTTGGCGACGAGACCGGGTTGGGTATCACTTGAATTGAAATATAATAAGTTATATAAGACGAGAAAAGTTCAGACAATCCAACAACAGCAAAGCAACAATCATTTGAAAGAGACAGTGTCCATCATAGAACCCAGACCTTGCACGATATTCCTGCTAAGAAGAGTGTCCACTTCGTCTTCTAGATGCCTTTTGGGATCTTGTTTTCCCACGTTTTTAATCGCCAACTGTTCGGGAGTCATTTTTTCCTCCTCTTCTAACGACTAAAATTATTAGAAAATTTAAAATTAAAATTGCAATGTTTATATTTAAATTATAGTTATAATCATTATTGAATAAAATGTATGCTATAAAAAACCTGCAAAAATAGCGATTTTATGCCAAAGATTTGAATTTTTGTTGAAAAATAAAAACAGTATAGTTATGACTTAGGGTAACTGACTTAATTTCAGCCACCTTTTTATTTTTGTGGATAAGTTTATTTTATTCTGGTTTTCCAATCGACCCAAAATTTGGTCTAAAAATTAAACAATAGCTATTTTTGTTATTACACCGCAAAATTTTAAAATTTCGGTTGCACTTAAAGAACTGTGGAGGTTCAAAGTTTTTTATAGCGGCCGAAATTAAGGTGCGAGCCATTAACTTCTGCCACCTAGAAAAAAACTGGCTATAACTATTGCCAAAACGAACAACAAAATTTTTTAAAAGTTGCAAACTTATCCTTAGGTATTATTCTCGGTACATATAACTTAATTCTTCCCGTTTGCAAACTTTAATAGTTATTAGCAAGACTTAATATAATTGTGTCAAAACCTTAAAAAAAAGTTTTTAAAAATCTATATTTTTTGTTGAAATTTTTTTGGCTTAAAAAACATCAAAAAAACTAAAACGAGCAAAAAAAACCTTATAAATACGGTAGTACGATGATATTTAAACTCCAAAAAACGGCAGGTTAATTTGCCTAAATTTCAAGGTGGCCGAAATTAACGGAATCTTAAAATGCGCAGTTAGTTAAACACATTGCAAAGTGAATTTAAAGAAAATTTCAAAACATGAAACTTAACAATTTTGAGTCTTAAATAGAAGATATTTTAAGGTTAAATAATGCTTCGTTCTAAATTTGACGCAGTTTTTTGGTATTTGGTATTTGGCCATTCCCCTCAGTTTTCTTAACTAAGCATTTATAACAAGTCACTGAGGTGACAACCATAACATGGGCAAGTCTGGTCAAGAAGTGGGGGGGGGGTTAAACCCCAAATTCAAGAGGGGGATTAAAATCACAAGAAACGCACAAATACCCATATCGTTTATTTCTGGCAGTGCTTTTTACCCCATATCGTTTTCTCAATTTTGAAGGAAAAATAGGTTAAAAACACTGATCTTAGGTCAAAAAGCCCTTTTCTATTGCATTTTTGAGCTTTTTATGTTGCTTAAAACGTTCATTTTGACCTCAAAACTTAAGTTTAGAGGCAGTTATGAAGTCATTTTAAAGACATTTTTTTCTTCATTTTTCCAAAATTGGGGGGGGGGGGTTTAACCTCTCCCCCCACTTCTGAGTGGGGGGGGTTAAACCCCACTTCTAAGAATTTGGGGGGGGGGGGTTAACCCCCCCCGTGCCCATGTATGGTGACAACCATTTTGTATATAATAGTAATATTTGTGTAAATATATATCTAAAAACAAAGGTGTTAAACAATAACTTACCTACCATTAATAAACTTTTTTTTAAAAAATAAAAAAAAACAAACCTTTTACTTTACATGTATGTAGTCTTATTATACATATTTTGTGGGTGTTATGTTTAGTATGCATTATTCGTGGTTGTTTTTTTTAAATTAAAAAAACAAACCTTTTACTCTACATGTATTATAATACATATTTTGTGGGTGTTATGTTACTATATGTATGCATTATTCGTGGTTGTTACATCTTCTATGCTGGTACACAGAGGGGAAGACAGATCACAGTCATAGATGATCATGGTCAAAAAGCTAGGGGGGGTGTTTACCCCGGGTAGATGATATTTCAAAATCTAAGGGGGTCAAACCCCATAGCTTTTTAGGGGGGTAGACCTGGGGTGGAAGATTTTGAAACCTAGAGGGGGGTCAGGCATAGATGAACAAGGGGGGGGGGGTAGGGTGTGGTCTAACCCCCCCTAGCCTCTAAATTTTGGGCCCCCCTAGAAAAAAATCCAGGGCGACCCCCCAAATTTTCGAATTTTTGACCCCTGACCCCCCTCTAGATTTTTAAATCTGACCCTCCTTCCCTCTCGGGAAAATTTTAAGTACTTTTTTATACTAAATTTTCTTGCAAAAACGTGAATTTTTAACACAAATTCATGTTTTTACACCCTTTTTATACCTAAATATCGCTTTTTATTCAATAAAATGTAGTATTATCCAATAAAAAGAACTATTATTAAAGTTATTATGGTTTAAAACTGTTTTGCTTTGGACACCGGACCCCACCTGACCCCCCCTCTAGATTTCAAAATTTCGCACCCCGGGTCGACCCTCCCTAAAAAGCTAGGGGGGTTCGACCCCCCTAGGACCCCCCTCCTAGATTTTGAAAAGTCATTTGCCTGGGGTAAACACACCCCCTTAGCTTTTTGACCGTGTTTATCTATGAGGTCAGGTGGGGTACAATTTCCAAAGAAAAATACTTTTAAACCATTAAAGGTTTAATAATAGTTTTTTTTATAAGATAACACTACATTTAATTGAATAAAAAGCGATATTCTGCTGTAAAAAGTGTGTAAAAACATGAATGTGTGTTAAAAATTCACGTTTTTGGAAGAAAACTTAGTATAAAAAGTACCTAAAATTTTCTCATGGGGACAGGGGCGGGGAGGTCAGATTTCAAATTCTAGGGGGGGTCAAGGGTAAAAAATTCTAAAATTTCAAAATTTGGGGTGGGAGGGGGGACCCTGGATTTTTTCTAGGGGGGAGGGGGGGCCAAAATTTCGAGGCTAGGGGGGGGGGGGGGGGGGGACCCCACCCTACCCCCCTTGTTTATCTATGATCACAGTAAACTGTGTCATGTAATGGGAGTTGTAGAGCGATCTGCCGCTAACATTGTTTCCATCTGAGTTTTATAGAGCAAAACGTGTTACCGCTTTATTATACAAATCTCATGACAAAAACTATAGTCTATACAAAAATGATGCGGACTGGCGACAAAACTCGAACTTTGAACTGTTATCCATAACGGAGGTTAGAAAATAGCTTAGACTCTTGGCTATCTTTTGAAAAAGTTAGAAAAAAATGTTTTTCAATGACGTCATCACTACAGCCGATGCGGAAAAAACCCGGTTCCAAAAAAAAACTTTTTTATTAGTACAAGATAAGAAACGCCGCTTAGTATGCTGTTAAAACATATATTTTTCTGAGTTTTTTTTTGAAATTTTGAGCGAAATCGGCTCGCTCAAATTTTTTTTAATGCGTTGAATGCGCGCGGTTTTCGCGATTTTTCGCGAATTTTTGCCACGCTAATACACTGTCCAAATTATTTATTTTGTTTTGCTTCCTGCTTGAAGTGTGTACAATATTGATCAAATTGTTAATATTAAATGTCCGCCAATTTTTATTCCTTACTTTTGACCTAAAATATTTTTGGGGGGCTGACCCCCCGGGGGCTAGTAAGACCAAACACGAACGCCAAAAATTATTTTTAAAACCATCAAATAATGTAAAAATGTAAAATTTATCACATATGACGAATTTTGATATATCGTTTGTGTAAAAAAACAAAAAAACCTAATATTAAGCTTCAATAAGCTGTCAAAAATAACTAATTTGAAATTTTAAAGGATTCTAAGCCCGTATGCTGGCAGCAGCAAACCTTTCAATTAAAAAAGCGGAAATAAAGTAAAAATAGGTACTAAAATGGGCTTAAAATACATTGAAATAGGCTAAAAACTGCAAAAAATTCGCGCATGACTGCGTCATCATAGGTCAAAAATGACGTCATATTTTTAGGGTACTTTTTCATTTTTTTGGCGGGGGCAAATCCTTCAATAAAACGGGGGGGCATTTTTAACCGTGCACAGGTCTGCATTTTTTAAGAATCGCGCTGTCGATTTTAAGTCATGCGGTGATATCAGTTTACGTTAAATGAAATAAAAGCTGAAATTTGTTGTTTTTGTTGCCATGTTTTTTTAACGCGACTAAAAATAATTGTTAAAAGCAGCCAACCGACATTCAAGTGATGTGCAAAAAGCTGATAATTCTCGAAATGGCAACTTAGAAGTTAAAGTTTAAAGTGTATTATTAATAGCGATGTTCCATGCTATTAAAAGCTCTCTTGCCATTAAAAGCGGAGAAGGCACTTCATTTTTTTCAATAAACGATTTCAAGCTTTATTTAAGCTTTATAATTATTTTTATCAACATTTTTAGGGCTACTTCTATTTTTTTAAAAATTTAGTTTGCAAAAAAAAATTTATAAAATAATAACATGACATTACGCTTTAAATATTCATGAAACTAGTAACAAAAAAATGGCGGAGAATTGGGGTTCTTGCTCTGCAGTTTCGCAAAAAGCTGATAGTTCTAAAATTGGAAGCTAGAAGTTAAAGTTTCTAAAGTGTATTATTAATAGCGATGTTTTCCCCACGCTATCAAGCTCCGCCTAGACGTAAGAATCGGAGGATTGCTCCGTTCTTTAAATAAGTGATTTCCAGCTTATTTAAGCTTTATAATTATTTTATCAACATTTTCTAGGGCTACTTCTATTTTTGTAAAAACTTAGTTTGCAAAAAAAATTTGATAAAATAATAACATGACATTAATCTTTTAATTATTCATCAAAATTAGTAACAAAAAATGGCGGTAAAACTGGGGGTTGCTTGCTCTGCAGTTTTTTCGAAAAGCGAAGCTGTTCTCCGGAAATCCAAGTCTTGGAAAAATCTCACTGGTATTTATGCGTTGTTTTTGTTTTTGTTTATTCTTTGTTATATCTTTTGTTTCTTAAAAACTTGTAATAAAATCTTATTTAACATTTTGCCAACTTTGTGTTTTGCGCTGTGTCAAACAATAGTAACAATACAAAAATGTATTACACTTACACATTCACACATAGCCTAAACAATATACCTAGTTTTTGCACATGTCCTATGTGGCATTCTATATTCATTTAAAACTATGTAACTTTCTTTTTTGTCAATCTTTGAAATAAGTTGCCAGGCATAGATAAGTCAAAAGTTCCCCCCCGGGGTTATACCCCCCAAAATCCCATTTGTAGCCCCGACACCCCCCCCCCCTCTAAAATTGGGGGTACCCCGGACACCCCCCGCCTCTCCCCCCGAAAATTTTGGGGATCCGAGTACTAAAAACGCTAAAATTTGGTATTTGGTGTATATCTCAAAATTTTTTTTCGGGAACACCCCCCCCAAATTCGGGGGGTCGGGTATACTGGAAAATGTGCCAAAAAATTTTTGGTTCTTATAACTTTCTATACCAAGGCTATTTTTGAATGGAGCCAGAAAGGATAAAAAAAATTATTTCCCAACTATATCCGTCCTTACCAGGATAACAAATAGACTCATTTATAGGCAAATAAAATCTAACTGACAGCGATATTTGCATTATTGCATCGACTTTTTAACAACAAAAACATTTAAAGTTTATCACTAGAGCGGAAATATAATAACAAAGATTAAAAACTATTTTAATAATTATTTATGAAAATACTTAATTTGGAATCTAAATGTAAATTTTTTTAGAAGAAAACTAAAAATAGGTTAATTTTTGTATTGTAAAAATGTGGAATTAAAAAAATTCTGCGTTCTCATTTGTTTTTCTAAAAAAACGTCATTACCGCACAATTTTTATTGGTCTTCTCATGTCTGCATTCTACTTTTCAGCGTCAGTCAGATATAGTTCAACCATAATTAATTGACGAATTTAATCGACATTTGTTTAGCTTTTTTAAAAATTAGATCGGTGTTTGGATGAAGCTTCTTTTATTCTTCACCAATAAAAATAATCTCCATTTTTTCTCAGTAAAATTGTTTTTTTGTTAAATATTCTCCCGATTTATACAAAAATAGCGGGGTAAAAGTGTTCTCAGAAATGTCTCTGAATAGGTTCGAAGCAAGCCAATTCTTCTTACAAAAAAAATTTATTTGGCTTAAAGCCAATCCATGCCGGTGTCGCATATTAGATAACATTTTTTTCACAAATTGTCACTATTGTGGTGTCGCTCACTTGTCTCCGTCGGACTCGATTTTGTAACTTCAAGGTGCGCCAGACGAGTGTTCTTGTCACTGCGCCACGATTTAATTGAGCGAGATCCGTATCCTGAATTTACACAATTTTACCGTAAGGAGGGATGAAGGCAGGTAAAAAACTGCTTTCCGCCGGAGAGGCTCCCCCTTTTCTTATCGAAATAATGTTTTGGTTTTGAAATTAATCTTAGAATTTTAGCGCCTATACATCTTAGAGGTCCGCTCCGAAAAGACAAAACTTTTTGTGTTCCGATTCAGATAATTTTTTTGGAAACCGACCCCTCCCCTCATGGCCCTCGAAAGTTTTTAACGAAATATCTGCCCAATGGCGTTTCTAATCTCTCATCGAAAATGGTCGTTTTTGGTATTACGTGAAAGATTGTCCAATGTGTTACCCGATTTTAAATTAAAAATTATGTACTATTCAAAAAAGCGGCACTTTCTTTTATTTGATACATTGATTGTTAATATTGGGGCAGCATTGTCGAGATATCATTTATACAAAGAACTCACAATTTTTCGCTAAAGAAGCGGGACTCGCCGGTGTATAATATTCCTTCCCCCGGAAGATTTATTCTAGTGCGCTCTAGAATAGATCTTCCCCCCGGAAGATTTATTCTGGGTCACACTAGAATAGATCTTCCCCGGAAGATCTATTCTGATTTACGCCAGAATAAATCTTCCCCCCTCAGAATAGTTATTTCCCTGGAAGATCTATTCTGGTTCAAACACCAGAATAAATCTTCCCCCCTCAAAAATTTGCATAAATTTTAAAATGATACGCGAGAATTTGTTAGGGCAAATTTTAAAAACATAATTTTTAACACAGAAGGTTAAAATGTTACATTTAGAAAAAAAAATAATTTGTTTTTTGTATTTTTATATAAATCAACTTTAGCTTTAATTGTTGTTAATTCAAAAAACAGTTGAGCATTGACATTAATAATTAAGTATTATTTAGTTGGTTTTCGGAGATAAAAAAATACGTTTGCATTAGTTCGTTTGTTTGAGTATGTAAGAAAATATGCCATAATTAAATAAACTGAATATTTTTTAAAGAAAATTAATATCGTGAAAAGGTTTTTTTAAGTTTATCAATTTTTAAGACAAAGTATAATACAAAAAAGACATGAAAAAATGACACCAGTTTAATTTCTTTTCGATCAGTATTTAATTCATTATTTACCTTTCAGTTTTTGCTTCTTATAAAACATAATATATAGACAAAAATTGAAATAAGAAGAAATAAAATTTAGATCATGGGGGGGGGGGGGGGGGGGCGAGTATCCATAAGTGTTTAGTTTTTTTTATTTAAAAGTCAATACGAAAAACAAAAAAATCCTTCATGTTCAGCAGTTAATTCAACATTAAACAGGTTTAAAGTTGTTATTTTTTTGTTGTTTAGGTTGATTTTTAGGTTTTGCTTAGGCTTAGGAAAAAAGTTTTTTTGTCTTTAATCAGAAAGTGATATTTTTCGAAGATATGCAGAATGTATTTTTTCTGGCGCCGCCAAACTTTCCTACGAGTTCTAACTTTTTTCATAATATGTTACTTAATATTTTAAACGGTTAATATTTTGAATTTAAGTTTTCTGCTTAGGTTTGCTTAGGGTTCACATTTTAGCTTTATAGGATCGAAATCCTAATTTTAAATAAAACAATCAAAAGGTGTTAATTTAAAAAAGGCAGGTTTTTTTTAAATATTTCGGACATCTCAAATGTGTGATTAAAATAAAATTTATTTTTTGTGTTTATTACCAATTCTTTGATCTGAAACCTCGAGTATTTTTTATGAATTTTTTTATTAAAAGAAAAAAACCTAAATGACGCAAAAAACAAAAAAAGGATGTTGTTTTTAGTATGCAAATAATTGTTACATGATTTATAACAAGGGGGAAGATTTATTCTAGAGTGAACACCAGAATAAATCTTCCCCTCTCTGCTAAGAATTTTATGCAAATTTTTGCTGTATGCTTTAACACAGGGGGGAATAAATATTCTGAGGGGGGAAGATCTGTTCTGGCGTGAACCAGAATAAATCTTCCGGGGGGGAAGATCTGTAATGGGGGAAGATCTATTCTACGACACCGGCAGTAATTTGATATTTGCAAGTTTTTTTTGTTGTTACTTCCTATTTTTATATTGTAAGAGCAGAGGGCGAGTTCGTACTAGTAAATCAAAAATTACGACGGAAACTAACCCAAATAAAAAAAACCTAGGAATCACCTTAAACTGGAAAGAAACCCTTTTTTATTATAGTAAAAATTTTTACCTAAATCTTTTCCCATTCAGCAATCTTTCACATACAAAATTGTCAAAAAACGCCATTTTTGAGGGGGGTCATAACTCCTGAACCACTCGAGATTTTTTATCTGAAAAAAAATTGTAGGCTATTGTGATAAGGAAGATTTTTACAAAAAATATCAAAATCAAAAAAAAAAAGTTTGACTCCGCGCCACATCTTTTAAGAGCACAGTAGCTTCAGGCAAATAGAAGTTATGTCGGTGTAGAGCTTAAAATATTGGTTGGAAATACAAAAAATGTATTGCGCCACAAAACGCATGTGTTTATCGCAAAATTAGCGCTGCGAAACAGAAAAAAATAGTTACTACGTTGCTCAGTGTGAAAAGATGTGGAATAACGTCAGTATTCATTTAGCTGCATTGGTTGTTGAAACAATGAAGATTCCTCTCTTCAAAAAATCTTTTAGGGATTAAATGCCCTTTAAACAAACTTTTTCCTAGTATCTTCATAAAATTTTGTTGTACAAGTAGCCCGTGTCAGCCATACAACTGGCAGATAAACTTTCAAGTATTTTTGGTTAAATTCTCACCTATTCACTAGAAGTAATAAGTATAAATTTCTGAGAGTAAACTGAGTAGCGTTCTGTTTAAGTTAGAGTATTAAAAATTTTTTATCAAGAAAACGCCCGAACTAATTTTCTAAATCTAAAGCTAAAAATAAATGTCCATCATGTAGCTAGTTGTCCTTGTTATAAATAAATGTTTTTAAAGATGTGAGCGTTTTTAATTTGAAATCTGACTTAAAATTTATTTCTTCACAATTGAAAAACCCCAAAACATTTGTTTAGCCATTGGACCGAAAAAATTTATGGTCAATCAGAAAATGTCTGAACTGTGTGACCAGAACCCCAAGATTCCTTTAATTAAATTAAGTAGTATAATATAAAGATATCTATGTTGATTTTTTGAAAAAAACCATAGTGATATTCTGGTTTATTTGTGCTTTTAAGTCAATGTAAAGAGAGAAAAAAACTCAAGTGACACAATCCAAAGACCATTACTGAAAAAGGTTGTTCAGTATAAAAATTTCCATGTTCATTTTTTCAAAGATTTTAAACCCTTCAAATATTCTTTTGGAATATAAAACATTTTCCAATGTTACCTATCGTCTTTAGTCTTTTTCGTTGTATGTCATGTCTGTCATGTTTTAAAGCACTTGTGTTATTTTTGTAAAACATAAGTTTACAATTTATGAAATAAATTCACCAATAAATTGTAACTATTAACGTTATAACTTACAAGTGTTTTGTGAAACGAGTGGTAGCCACATCTGCTACTTGTATAACTAATAACTTAGGTCCGTGGAATAGGCCCCCGAACTATTTTTTTTGTTTTTAATAAATTGTTCATAATTCTAGCGTGTATCAAAAAATCTGACAAAATAATCGATGGCATCACTTTTTTAACTATTCATATAATTAGCACAAAAATATCATGGAGCTCTGCTTTGGAACGCCAAATGAAATTACTAAAACATATTTTACTTAATAAACAAAAGAAATATATAAAAACGAAAATTAAAACAAAATCCTTCAAAATACGGCTTAGCCCAAAACAAATATGTATGAAAATAGTAAAAGATACTAATTTAAAAGGCAATGATTTTGATAAAGGTTTACAGTAAAGCTCTCAGAATTTTTGTGATTTTCAGATGACGCCATCAACAACGGTTAACCGCGCAGTGACTAACCCATTTAATATAAGGGAAAGAGCGCGCCGCGCTACTTCCCATAATGCGAAAAAAAACAAACACTATGGTTATTTGTAAGTTAGCACAGCATTAATGTTGAATTTGAAACGGCTTCTATTTCAGAAAAGATTAAAAAGATTCCGCTGCTTCAGTTTGTTTGTATTACGGTTTTATATATTATAGGTTATATAAAAATAACTGTCATAAAATGGTCTTTGCTGGGACGTTTTTAACCATATAAAAGCTGCATTTATGGGTTAAAATGTCAAATTTTGTTTTTTTTATACATATTTTTAAATTAAAGGTGCAGAATATGTAATTCGGGGCATATTTCATTTTGTTATTAAAAACCAATCGATATGTATGTTATGTACAGTATCCCCCCCGGAGCTCCGAGCTCCGGAGCAAACTCCAGAGCTCCGGAATTCGCCCTATTGTTAACTAAATTTATGAATTATTAAAGAGTTGCATAGATTATTTTGTCAAAATTTTTTGTAAATTAATTTTTTTTAAAAACTAATAAATCTTTAAATCCAATTAAAATGGTACCAAAAGTCTACCGTTTAAAATGTGTCTTCTTTTTCAAGGAGTTTATGCTAAGTGTCTAATTTTTATACATTTTGTTAAAAAAATCTGACCTGTGCTCTGCCCCCCGGGGGTTTTATTGGGGGGGGCAATTCCAAAACGGGGGGGCACGAGGGGGCAACTTTTTTGAAAACAAGGGGGGGGGGGCGATAAAATGGGGGGGCATGCAGGGGAGAAAGAAAAAATAAATAGAAAAAAAGAAAAACATAAGAAAAAAAGGGAAAAGGGAAAAAAAGAACAAAAAAGCCGCAATTTAAGCATAAAAAATAGGTCTAAAATGGCTTAAAAAATAATTTAAATAGGCTAAAAGACTGCAAAAAATGTACGATGATGACGTCATCATAGGTCAAAGAGGGCGTCATAATTTTAGGGTACTTTTTCATTTTTTGGCGGGGGGGGGGGGGGCAATAAAACGGGGAAGGGGCAAACCCCCATTAAAGCGGGGGGGGCATTTCCAGACCGTGCACAGGTCTGAAAAATTATAGCAAACAATAGCAATAACAATTTGTAGAGTCATAAAAAACAAACAGACAATAATATTTTAAAGAAAAAAAAACCTGGGCAGTCAAATTTCCGACAATTAATAAATGGTGGGGCTGATTTTTCTAGAAAAAGGAAGTCAGTTACGGCGGATAGTATTTTTGATTGGCGGAATTTTAAAAAAATACCATTTTTTGTTTCTCGCGTTTGAAACGAAAGTAAAAGTTTGATGTATAAGTTTAAAAGAACTGAAACAATTATTTCACTCATTTTCATACTAAATATTAGTTTTTTAACTTTTGTTTTTAGAACAGACATAAAAGTAAAAACAGCATCGTATAGCCATTTTTCTTCGGCAAAATATATTTATTATTAATTTATTTGTCGGAATTAAACGAAAATTTTAAAAATTTGTAGCTTTACTTAAAGCTTTATCAAAACCCGTCGTCTTTTAACGAATTAGGATCTTTTACTATTTATAAATATTTTGTTTTGGGCTAGCCGTATTTTGAAGGATTTGTTTTAATTTTCGTTTTTATATATTTCTTTTGTTTATTAAGTAAAATATGTTTTAGTAATTTTATTCGGCGTTCCAAAGCAAAGTCTCTACACACTATTTTTTTGTGCTAATTATATGAATAGTTAAAAAAGTGATGTCATCGATTATTTTGTCAGATTTTTTGATACACGCTAGAATTATGAACAATTTATTAAAAACAAAAAAAATTAGTTCGGGGGCCTATTCCACGGACCTAAGTTATTAGTTATACAAGTAGCAGATGTGGTTACTGTTTCACAAAACACTTGTAAGTTAGAAGTTAATAGTTACAATTTATTGGTGAATTTATTTCATAAATTGTAACTTAATGTTTCACAAAAAAAATAACACAAGTGCTTTAAAACATGACAGACATGACATACAACGAATAAGACTAAAGACGATAGGTAACATTGGAAAGTTTTATATTCCAAAGAATATTTGAAGGGGTTTAAATCTTTGAAAAAATGAACATGGAAATTTTTATACTGAACAACCTTTTTCAGTAATGGTCTTTGGATTGTGTCATCTTGAAAGTTTTTTTCTCTCTCTTTACATTGACTTAAAAGCACAAATAAACCAGAATATCACTGGTTTTTCAAAAAAATCAACATAGATATCTTTATATTAGACTACCTAATTTAATTAAAGGAATCTTGGGGTTCTGCTACATAGTTTAGACATTTTCTGATTGACAATAAAATTTTTTCGGTCTCAAAATGGCTAAAAAAACAAATGTTTTGGGGTTTTCAATTGTGAAGAAATAAATTTTAAGTCAGATTTCAAATTAAAGTCACATCTTTAAAAACATTTATTTATAACAAGGACAACTAGCTACATGATGGACATTTATTTTTAGCTTTAGATTTAAAAATTAGTTGGGGCGTTTTCTTGATAAAAAATTTTTAAATATTAAGACTTAAATATATAAATTTATCAGTTTACTCTAAGAATTTATACTTATTACTTCTAGGAAATAGGAGAGAATTGAACCAAAAAATACTTGAAAATTATCTGCCAGTTGTATGGCTGACACGGGCTACTTGTACAAACAAAATTTTATGAAATACTAGGAAAAGTTTGTTTAAAGGGCATTTAATCCCTAAAAGATTTTTTGAAGAGATGTTCATTGTTTCAAACAACAAATGCGGCTAAATGGTAAATCTGATGTGATTTCCACATCTTTTCGACACTGAGCAACGTAGTAACTATTTTTTTCTGTTTCGCAGCGCTAATTTTGCGATAAACACATGCGTTTTGTAGCGCAATACATTTTGTATTTCCAACCAATATTTTAAGCTCTACACCGACATAACTTCTATTTGCCTGAAGCTACTGTGCTCTTAAAGATGTGGCGCGGAGTCAAACTTTTTGTTTTTGATTTTTGATATTTTTTGTAAAAACCTTTCTTATCGCAATAGCCTACAAATTTTTTTTCAGTAAAAAAATCTCGGTAGATGGTCAAGGAGTTATGACCCCCCAAAAATGGCGTTTTTTGACAATTCTGTACGTGAAAGATTGCTGAATGGGTGAAAGATTTAAGTTACAAATTATGCACTCATAGAAAGGGGTTATTTTCTACTTTAAGTTGATTCCTAGATTGTTTTAATTGGTGTAGTATTTGTTGAGATATTGCATTTCTCGTACGAAAAACCCCTCGGTTTTTGCGCTTAATAAAATACGAAGTGACGGCAAAAATGTTGGGCAAACTTCATCAAATTACTGCCGGTGTCGTAGAATAGATCTTCCCCCATTACAGATCTCCATCCCCGGAAGATTTATTCTGGTTCACGCCAGAACAGATCTTCCCCCCTCAGAATATTTATTTCCCACCTGTGTTAAAGCATACAGCAAAAATTTGCATAAAAATTGTTAACAGAGAGGGGAAGATTTATTCTGGTGTTCACTCTAGAATAATCTTCCCCTTGTTATAAATCATGTAACAATTATTTGCATAATAAAAACAACATCCTTTTTTTTGTTTTTTGCGTCATTTCTTTTTTTTTCTTTTAATAAAAAAAATTCATAAAAAATACTCGAGGTTTCAGATCAAAGATTTGGTAATAAACACAAAAAATAAATTTTATTTTAATCACACATTTGAGATGTCCGAAATATTTAAAAAAAACCTGCCTTTTTTAAATTAACACCTTTGATTGTTTTATTTAAAATTAGGATGTCGCTCCTATAAAGCTAAAATGTGAACCCTAAGCACGCCTAAGCAGAAAACTTAAATTCAAAATATTAACCGTGTAAAATCTTAAGTAACATATGATGAGAAAAGTTAGAACTCGTAGGAAAGTTTGGCGGCGCCAGAAAAAATACATTCTGTATATCTTCGAAAAATATCACTTTCTGATTAAAGACAAAAAAACTTTTTTCCTAAGCCTAAGCAAAACCTAAAAAACAGCCTAAACAACAAAAAAATAACAACTTTAAACCTGTTTAATGTTGAATTAACTGCTGAAGGATTTTTTTTGTTTTCGTATTGACTTTTAAATAAAAAAAACTAAACACTTATGGATACTCATAATCTAATTTTTATTTCTTCTTATTTCAATTTTTGTCTATATATTATGTTTTATAAGAAGCAAAAACTGAAAGGTAAATAATGAATTAAATACTGATCGAAAAGAAATTAAACTGGTGTCATTTTTTCATGTCTTTTTGTATTATACTTTGTCTTAAAAATTGATAAGCTTAAAAAAACTTTTCACGATATTAATTTTCTTTAAAAAATATTCAGTTTATTTAATTATGGCATATTTTCTTACATACTCAAACAAACGAACTAATGCAAACGTATTTTTTTATCTCCGAAAACCAACTAAATAATACTTAATTATTAATGTCAATGCTCAACTGTTTTTTGAATTAACAACAATTAAAGCTAAAGTTGATTTATATAAAAATACAAAAAACAAATTATTTTTTTCTAAATGTAACATTTTAACCTTCTGTGTTAAAAATTATGTTTTTAAAATTTGCCCTAACAAATTCTCGCGTATCATTTTAAAATTTATGCAAATTTTTGAGGGGGGAAGATTTATTCTGGTGTTTGAACCAGAATAGATCTTCCGGGGGGGAATCACTATGCTGAGGGGGGAATATCTATTCTGGCGTAAATCAGAATAGATCTTCCGGGGGGGGAAGATCTATTCTAGAGTGACCCAGAAGAAATCTTCCGGGGGGAAGATCTATTCTAGAGCGCACTAGAATAAATCTTCCGGGGGGAAGAAAAATAGGGGGGAAGATCTATTCTGCGACACCGGCGTTTGCTTTTTTTTAGCGAAAAAATCGTGAGTTTTTTGTACGGAAAATGCAATATCTCGACAAATACTGCCCCAATATTAACAATCAATGTATCAAATTAAAGAAGAAAGTGCCGAGCACATCACAAGATAATGTTAATTAGCAATTTTAATTTTTAATTTATAATTATCATTAGGATAATTTGTATTTGATATTTTAAAAAAACCCATAAATCGTGCGATTTATTAAAATAGGTATATTTGCAACTACGATTAACCTGTGCAACACAAAATTTACAATCTTCTTGGTTGCAAATATATAGTACCTTTAAAATTATGAAACTTACGGAGGTGAAATCGCAGTTTTTTCTTTTACAGATGAAATTCCAATTGTTGACAATGCGGAAATATATTGTTTCGCGCTCGTCATCAATTCTTATTAAATTTGTTATTTTTAACAATTGAAAATAAAAAAAAGAATGTTTTGATGATTGTTTTAATTATTTTAAACGTTACATGTTTTTTTTATAAAAAGCAAAATTAAAGTAAAAAAAACACAATACCTTTAAATATATGTCACCAACTCCCTCCATAATTTTGCAATGTGCCACCGAGATCCCCATTTTCCCCGTTTCAAAGCGAATGTTACTTGAAATAAAACACAGCGTTGTGGGCAAATACAGCACGCCCTGACTGGTCTTTGTATGCCACCGGACTGTCTTTCACGTGAAAATCACCGTCACCTCTTTAACGTGATTAAATTATAAGAACTTATTTACACTGGAGTGACATGTGACATTTTGGCACCCCACGTACCCCAACCCTAAATGTTGTATTGGTTAATTTTGCATTCTTCATTTACTATTTTAAGTTTATACTTGTTTTAATTGAACGGTCACTGATTTCAAAAACATCACTTCGAACTAATTATACCACTTGGTTCACCAAAGGTACCCCCAAAATTTTACATTGCTTATTTTTGCATTTTTTAATTACTAGGTACTTCGAGTTTATACTCGTTTTAATCTCACGATAACACTGATTTAAAAAATATTAATTTTAAACAATTTTACCCCATGGTTACCCATTTTAGAACCCCAAGGTACCCCCAAAATTTCGTATTGGTAATTTGTGCTTTGAGTTTATACCCGTTTCAATCCCACAAACACGTTGATCACAAAAATATTATTTTCGAACAATTTTAACTCATGGTTACCCATTTTGGAACCCCCAAATAGGTACCCCCAAAATGTTTCATTGGTTATTTTTGCATTTTCTGATTATTTTTGCATTCTTTATTTAATATTTTGAGTTTATACTTGTTTTAATTGAACGGTCATGCTGATTTTAAAAATATGACTCGAAACTAATTATGCCACTTGGTTTACCCATTTTGCAACACCAAGGATACCTCCAAAATTTTACATTGCTTATTTTTGTATTATTCATTTACTACTTCGAGTTTATACTTGTTTTAATCCCACAATAACACTGATTTTAAAAATATTAATTTAAAATAGTTTTATCTCATGGTTACCCATTTTTAGGTACCCCAGGGTACCCCCAAAATTTCGTAATGGTGGTTTGTGCTTTGGGTTTATACTCGTTTCAATCCCACAAACACGTTGATTACAAAAAAAAAACTTTCAAACAATTTTACCTCGTGGTTACCCATTTTGGTACCCCCAAATACCCCCATAATGTTTTATTGGTTATTTTTGCATTTTTTAAAATTTTTTATTCTTCATTTACAATTTTGAGTTTATGCCTGTTTTAATTAAACGATCATAAAAAATACGAAATAAAATATCACTCATACCACGTTGTTTACCCATTTCGGTTCCATCTACGGTACCCCCAAAATTTTACATTGCTGTTTTTGCATTCTTCTATTACTATTTTCAGAGTTTATACTCGTTTTTAATCCCACCAATAACACTGATTTCAAAAATATTAATTTTAAACAATTTATTTCCTCATGGTCATTTTCCCATTTCAGGTACCCCAGGGTACCCCCAAATTTTGTATTGATGGTTTGTGCTTTGAGTTTATACTTGTTTCAACCCACAAACGCGTTGATTACAAAAAAATTACTTCAAACAATTTTACCTCGTGGTTACCCATTTTGACACCCCCAAATATCCCCATAATATTTTATTGGTTATTTCTGGATTCTTTTAAAATTTTTGATTCTTCATTTCCAATTTTGAGTTTATACCTTTTTTAATCTAAACGATCATAAAAAATACGAAATAAAATATCACTCATACCACGTTGTTTACCCATTTGGGTTGTCATCTAGGGTACCCCCAAAATTTTACATTGCTGTTTTTGAATTCTTCTATTACTATTTCGAGTTTATATTCGTTTTAATCCCAATCCCACAATAACACTGATTTCAAAAATATTAATTTTAAACAATTTTACCTCATAACCCATTTTCAATTACCCAGTTACCCCAAAATTTTGTTGGTGGTTTGTCTTGAGCTTATCTATCTCGTTTCAATCCCACAAACATGATTAAAAAAATTCTCTTGAACGATTTCTGGTCGTTCATTTCATACCAGCTAAAATATCATAACCATTAATAAAATTTTGCCAAAATGGCAAAATATAACCAATTTTCACGGCTAATGCTTCTGCAATCGCCAATGCTTTTTTTCTATTATTAACAAGTTTCTGTCGCAAAAATGGCAAACGAATAATGTCTGCTAATTTGGCAGTTATTCAGCCAATAGGACGAAATTAGATTTGTCATTTTGAAAGCACTCTTTTTAAGCCTTTAAAATCATTTAAGAAATAATGTACTGTTTCAAATGTTTGTTTGTATTTATACCAGCAATAATTGTATCCGTTAAAACATATTTAACGCTTGTTTGTTAATATTCAGGTCTTGGATAATTGCAGGTTTCAAAAACTCATTCAAAAATTCTTTTTCGTTCATATAATTGAAATCTTTATTAATTAAAAGCAAACAAACTAAAAGAAACTAAGCCTGTTGGAATTCCGCTATAAGCGACTTTTATATCATCGACCTAATAAATACAGTATAAGG
>JASAMX010009141.1:0-18081 GCA_030248175.1 Microlaimidae sp. YZB2_3 | reverse complement strand
CAGTCAACCATTCCTGGCTACGCCCCTGGGTAGACTTGCACGTCAATTTCACTTTCAGAGCGCTTAATAAGACTATCTAAAAATGGTAATGTATACAAAACTCAAATTCATAGGTAAAACGAATTTTATTAGACTTAAGAAAATCATAAAACTCGCCTAAAAATTAATTTAACATAGACTCGTGGTTTAAATTAGGAACCTTAAACCCAAATAATAGAAAAATATCGTCAATATGTCCACGGTAAAACATTGGCTTAACAGCACTTGAGCACATATTTTTAAAAAACAAGACTAAAACTCATAAATACAAATCACTAATTGATACAGACATGATTGCCCATAAGAACGCCATAATTTTGCGAGAGCAATTGATTATCAAACTTTAAAAAATTATTGTCTAAAACACACTAAACAATTTTACAATAGTGGTAATATCAGCACTGCTAAAAAAACGGCACACTTTCACGCCAAAAACGCTCAGAAGTAGATAAAATGTTCGGCAATTCGCTTAAAACAAACTTAGTATCAACTTTATCAAACAGGGTAACTACATCTATGCTGACCATAAAACAAAGCGGTTTAATAAACATACTTCTAAGCTCAGAGATAAAACACGAAATAGATGAGATTTTAAATTCTAAAGACTGGACGGCAGGTTTCAAAACTAAATCTAATTTCTTAGCAATATTATAAAACATAGAACCATACATAGGCGTTATTACTCGAACAGGATTATCAATTTTATGCACTTTCACTAGGCCATAAGGGTTAGGTAAAACACTTCAATCAAAACTCGGTAAAATACACATAATAACATTAGAAGGTAAAAAAGACGAAAGAATGGATTTAATATTTATTTAGGCCCCTTTAATATTAGTTTTGGTTGTTTTTGAAAAAAAAGTTGTTTATTAGAAAAGTGAGTAGACATTTTTTGTAAATATTTTTTTTTGTAAAATAACTGTTTTTGAACCCTTATCGGCCGCTACAAATATTAGATTTTCTTCTTGTGCCTTTTTTTTAAATCGGACACAACAGTTTCACCTTTTTTATAAACATTTTCTGCCTTGTACATTATTTAAAACAGAGCTACGGAGCTACGCATCACACATGAGGATATTTGCGCGCGTACACTATCAATTGGGATGTCTGAATCTGAGTTAGGAGTTTCGCTAACTTTAACCAGTGCTCATTTAACAGCACTTAATGTGTCCAACACAGGAACTTTTTTACGCGGAAGACAAAACTTAGGGCCACAAGCTAAAACGTCCATTTCGGCTCCCGTAAAACTGCTGGTGGAATTGTTAACAACACTGCTGGTGGAATTGTTAACAACACTGCTGGTGGAATTGTTAACAACACTGCTGGTGAAATTGTTAACAACACTGCTGGTGGAATTTGTTAACAACGGTAGAGTTTCTGAACTCCTTATCCGGCCAAATACTATTGTCGTTTTTAAAACAGCCATATTTTTGTAGATATAGTTTTTTAAATTTCGCATCCTGTATAAGTTTGCTGTTTAAGTATGCAATATACATAAGTGTTACCATAATAGGGAATAACCGTATCTCCTACGTACTTTGTAGTATGCAGATCACGACCGATCTAAAATTCGCGCCGGGGGGTTATCTGGGTTCGATAAGAGAAGCAATGAAATAAAAATAGAACTTCGCTTGAGGGGTTGTTTGCATAAAAGGGTAATATGTGAGGTACGGTAATTATCCTTAGGTGAGACTCGCTATGTTTATTGCATACTTCATGTATAAACCGAGTTCCAGTGCAAGGTGCCTATAAGTTTGCTTTTGTGAAAAGTTGAGTAATAACGATTTTTGGCGAAAAGTAAAACAGTCGATAAGACCTTATCATCTGATAAGTTTTAAAAATAAATTAAAGAGTTAGTCAGCGACTTTCGAACATTAGCTTCCAAAATAAAACTGTCCTAAATTGATTTTTTAAAACAGAAAATTTTGTGGATTGTATAAATTTTCTTGTATTAGGGCCAGCCCGACTATAAAAAGAGTAAAAAATCTGCTCTACAAAATTAGGAAGAATGGAATGATATTTACAATTCTGAAGAAACTTAATTCTGCGTCTAGTTCTAGCTAATTTGTCATTCCATCGTAAGACAGAGTTAAGTTTGTACACCGCTGCTTGGCCAAAGCGGAATCGTAAAAAATATCAAAATCCTTTTGGGTTGCCTTGAAAGTCATAATTTGTTGTAATGTGTGCTGAATGCATGGCAGATAAAGGCAAGTTTTATAAACTTTTATTCCAACGTTTCGAAATGATAAAACAAATCTTCGTCAGGGTCTAAATAAATAACAATGTAATACAATGAATTGACTAACAGTTCAAACAGAGCAGAATTAAATTACTATAAACAATTTTAAACAATTAAACAATACTTTGTTCGAACTGTTAGTCAATTCATTGTATAAAATTGTTATTTATTTAGACCCTGACAAAAATTTGTTTTATCATTTCGAAACGTTGGAATAAAAGTTTTAAAACTTGCTCTTATGGACATAGCCACTAATATAACTGGAGGAAATTTCAGATGGGAACATAATCGCCTGTTTGTAATAATTTTTGTATTTCCCGAATTAAGGTATATTGCAATTAAAACAATGGTGATTTTTGGTTTTTATTCAATATTGGTTTTATATAATTAAATTTTACAGGTAATAGAACTTCTTGGAAAAGAAAAATTCAACATCAGTGCGAAACAGATGAGTACTATTCTAGAAATGTTACGCAAAGAAGATAAGCTGGAGATGGAATTGGAAACAACAGCAAAGTAATATGTAACAAACAAAAAAATATTTAATTATTCATCTTGAACTAAAACGGAGCTACAAAGATGTTTGAATAATAAAATAAACCGATTTTATCCTGTTAAATAAATTATTAACGAAGAAAATATTTATTTTGAACCAATTAAAATACCAAATTCAAATTGATTATTTTCTGGCGATAACAACCAAAGTTTATGTGAGAAGGAGGGTTTGCAGTTTTTTTAATTAGTTAATTGTAATCGTTTAAAAACAATTTCAATGAAAATGTCGTTGCAGGGAATCTGCGGCTGCTCAGTCTATGCGCAATCTGGCAGTGGATGTGGAAACAACGGATTTCACGTTATCTGCGTTCCCGTCTGAAAAATCTAATGCGAATAAAATGCAATCCGATGGTGCTGAAATCCCTAAATCTGACAACACGGCAAAAACAAACAATGGAGTGCAAGCCAAAATTCCTCCGAATTTGGAAGAAATAGCCCCTCCTCCCCCTCCGGTTAAAAATTCAACTGTTTCTGGCAGTGAAGCGAGAGACCACATCGGAAGATAGCCTCCGTGGAAATCAGTGCAATTTTATTTATTTTTTTATTTCTTTGGTGTATTCGTTTTCTGCTCAGATTCAGATAATCATTTTTCTATAAACTCAATTAATTAACTACATTAAATTATGTACGGGAAGGTTTTAGTTTAAAGCATCATAGGAAGTTTTTCCAATCGTTTAAATCGAAAGGTAAATTTTATTAGGAGGCAGTAGGAAGGAGCGTTTTTGTCACCCCTCCATCAATTTGTATCAAGAAATTATTTTATTTTATGTTTTTAGATGTCAAGTCTGTGCAAAAAATACGTGCGACGCGGATAAAAATTTTAATTGAGTAATCCCATCATTTCCAGTGTTATTCGGCAATTCAAATGGAGGAAGCTTCAAATGACTAATTTACCCACCAAGGCTTTCATTTTGTGGGGAGGGTGGAACTTACCACAAAAAAGGTTCACCAATAATTAAATTTTACAAACATAATTAAAATCAAACTTAGTGTAAAGTGGATATTGTGTGTAGCAGAAGTTTCGTTTGTTTTATCAGTATAATACTCATTTATCCGCACCTCAGCTAACAGTATTTTAAAAGGATAATCTTATGTGTTTTTGAACAAATCAAAAGAATTGGTTGATTTTTTTAAAAAACGTAAAAAACTAAGTTGTTGCTCTATAAAAAACTGAAAAAAAAATGAGTGAACTCTAGAAAATTGTTATTAGGTACTATTATAGTTACATTATAATCCGATTCAGGGATTTATTCTAAGTGTAGAGCTTTATAATAATATTTTTAATATTAGTTTCGCGTATATTTTGTTTAATCATTAATAACAAAAAAAGTGTTTCCTAGCTGTGTTTAACGTCTGTGTTATAATTAGTTTTTGTGGGCCTCTTTTTAAATATCGTTCGTTGCGGAAATTACAAAATAGGGAATCAAACGCATGAAAAGCCCTATGTAGATCAGTAGATGTGATGATGTGATGGTTATTCTAGTTTATTTTTTGTAGACACTGAAATGCATTTAGAAATTTTACAAACCCATCAGAACAAGGTTGGCAATTTAAGTTTTCATTCCGATAACTTTTAAGGAGTCAATGTTTTGTCTTCTACTTTAATGATTTTTTTTTTTGTAAAAATCTTACCCTTGCCCTCAATAACCTACAATAAATATCTCCAATGGTTCGTTCAGGAGTTGAAAATGACGTTTATTCCATAATTCTGTACTTGAAAGAGTGCTCGATAAGTATAAAAATTTAAGGTACAAAACGTGCACTTAAAGAAAGCGTCTACTTTCAATTTTTTTTGATACCTTGATTGTTAAGATTGGTGCAGTATTTGTCGAGATATTGTGTTTCCCGTACAAAAACCTCTCGATTTTTTCGCTAAAAAAACAAAGCGACGGAAGTGATTTGTCGGGCAAACTTCGGTTTTATAAACAGGTTTTAGCGCAGGTGAGCAAGCAGCGCGCTTGGTCAGGTTAGGTTAGGTTTCACCCAGGTTTTTTTCATCAAATAAACAAAAAAAATCAAAAAAAAATTTACTTTTTTTACAAAAAATATCTGTTTTGGTTTTTTTATATCAAAACCAATAATTTTAATTTCAGCGTTCACTTCAAATTTATTATTTTTTACTTGATCCTTCACAGTTTTTTATAAAAAACTGCAGTTATAATTCAAATTAACACAAAATCAAATATGATTTAAGATGTTTTTTAAAGCATATAAGAATGATTAAATTTGTAAGCTATTTTTGAAGTTATAATGAACGGAAGTGGTTTTTAAAGTGATTTCGTTGTTTTTGTCTTTATTTCTTTGTAAGGAATTATCGATTTAATAAAGTTGTTGAGAATGCTTTATTAGATCATTTTTAATAAGACAATATTGAAAATGATACAAAGTGTACTGTTTTCTGCCGCACGATAGTTTTTGGGTGTTAAATCTACCGCGAAAATCGGGATTAAGTTTGCCCATCATTTTTGCCTAGACTTCGTGTTTTTACAGAAAAAATCGAGGGTTTTTTTGTACGGGAAACGTAATATCTCGACAAATACTGCAGCAATTTTATCAATCAAGATATCAAATTAAAGTAGAAAGTAGGTAGCCGCCTTTTTTGAATGCATATTGTGTAACTTAAAATTTTATACCCATTAAGCAATCTTTCAAGTACAGAATTATTGAAAAAACGCCATTTTGGGGGGTCATATACATGGGCAAGTTGGTCCGAAGTGGGGGGGGGGTTAAAATCCTAGAAACGCAAAATACCCATATCGTTTTTTTTCTGGAGTGCATTTTACCCATATCGTTTTTTGATTTTGAAGAACAAATTGGTAAAAAACGCTAATTTTAGGTCAAAAAGCCCTTTTTATTGCATTTTTGAACTTTTTACTGTTTAAAACATTCATTTTGACCTCAAAACTTAAGTTTGGAGACAGTTAGCAGTCGTTTCTCAGAAGGGGGGAGTTAAACCCGCTTTCTCAGAATGTTATTTTTAACCCCCCCGTGCCCATGTATGGGTCATATCTCCTGAACCACTGGAGATATTTTGATGAAAAATTTTTATGGGCAATAGGGAGAAGGAGTAAGGTTTTCACGAAAAATCATCAAAATCGAAGCAAAAAGTTTGACTCCACACCGCACCTTAAAGTATCTATTAAATTTTCAAAAAATATTATTTGTGTTGAATTTGGGTGAATGTGTGTGTTTCGTTTGTAAATTTTGTGTAATTTTTAAAACTACATTAGCACAAAACATTGTAACACATAACAATTACTCACCTTTACTGTATGTTAGATCTGCTAACACTTTGTTTTCGCTATAGCAGAACAAGTCAAATTCAGTCAAAAATTAAATGTTAAAATAGATTCAGTTAAAAATTAAATGTGAAAATAGAAAATGAATACAAAAATTATTGTGACTGTTTTCACTTTAAAGCACAAAAAATATAAATCTAAAGACACAGAGGCATTAAATTTGTGCTGTTTTCGACTGAGTCTGCTGCAATGTGAAAATTTGTACAAAAGTTATTAATTTTCCGTTTTATCAATATTCAAAATCTGGCTACTGACAATGTACTGTGTAATGTTGGTTTCATAAACTCGTAATATTTATTTATAAAAAATTAAAAATAAATGTTTTATTTTAACTGTTTTCACATTTAATCAATTCTATTATAATAGGCACCTTGCACTGGAACTCGGTTTATACATAAAGTATGCAATATACATAAGCGTCACCATAATGGATAAGTACCGTATCTCCTACTTATCTTTCGTAGTATGCAGATCTTTCGTAGTCGGAGTATCGAAAGCGCGCGAAATTTCGATCGGTTAATCTGCATACTACGAAAGATAAGTAGGAGATACGGTAATTATCCATTATGGTGACGCTTATGTTTATTGCATACTTTATGTATAAACCGAGTTCCAGTGCAAGGTGCCTATAAAGCAAAATTTTCTGTTCGCACGATAGTTATTGAGTGTTAAATGCACCGCCAAAATCTAGATTAAGTTTGCCCAACATTTTTCTCCTCACTTTGTATGTATTTTGAGCGAAAAAATCGAGGGTTTTTTCTACAAGAAACAAAATATCTCGACAAATACTGTACCAATCTTAACAATCAAGGTATCAATTCAAAGTAGAAACTAGCCGCTTTCTTTGAATGCATATTTTGTAACTTAAATATTATACTTATAAAGCAATCTTTCAAGTATATAATTATCGAAAATACGCCAATTTTTGGGGGCCATATCTCTTGAACCACTAGAAATATTTTGATAAAAACATTTTTGTGCGCTATTAAGGGCAGGGGTAAAATTTTCGCAATAAAATCATCAAAACAATCGAAGAAAAAAGTTTGACTCGGTACCACACCTTCAACGAATATATTTCGTCTTTGACCGAGATAATAGTGAAAATCCTTAAAATAAAATTTCGATTTTTATTTGTTTTTCGCGTTTCTCTCCAGATTCTTTTAAATTCAGCGAGTTTTTTTTACAAAATCTAAAAAAGGTGTTCAAGGCTGTTTGTCGATACGTTTTCAATATTTAACCCATCCCCGTGATAGCCTTTTTCCCGGTTAACGCGGTGAAACCTTCGTACCACCGTGGTGTACCCTTTGTTTTATGGTGGTTTTGGTATTTTAATCATTGGGGTATGTAAACTTCAACGCGTTAAACTTTACACATATTACCTAGGTCCACCTAGGTGGTAACTAAATTATATTTCGCATAAAACAGGATACGCACGGCCGATATTACTCAACACTAACCGCGCAACCAAATACTACATATAATGTTAACAAATAATATTATCACGATCCAGCGTGTCTCAATCGAGAATCAATTAAGGGACCTTCAGTGTGCAAGACGTAAGATCTGCTGCCACTGCGCCACAACCTCGACAACTAATGCCTTATCCGCGATTAGTGCACACTAAACGAGTAAATTGAAATGGTTAAAGCTAGTGCAATGGACCTACCTAGCATTACAAAAATTTGGGTCCGCGGTCCCGCCGCGAAATCAGATTTTGTTATGAAACCAATGATTTTTACCAAATTTTTTCAGAAACCGGAGATTCAACAACTATATTAAAACAATTTCGAGTATTTTTGTTAATTTTTGACCATTATTTAGAGCTATATTAAGCGTAACTAAGGTTTCTCATATGTAAATTTTTTGGTTATTCAGAAAAAACAAACATTTTGTGATGCTTAATTAAATACAAAAAAACCACGAAAATTATTCAAATAGATGTTTTATTTGTATATAGTATTTCCAGTTTCAAAAATAATACGAAAAAAATGCATTTAATTTGAGAAGAACTTTGTTTCGTGGTGGGACCGCCGACCCAATTTTGTTATGCTAGGTAGGTCCATAGAAATATAGAAATTTTTTACAATACAGCGTATTACGTACCACCTATTATAAGTAGCGTAGGTACTGGGTACCCTTACGACAGCAATTCTGCAAATTATCCACTCACACAGTATTAGCAAGAATGTTGCATTCTTGATATTAGGTACCATCTATGTACGACTTAGGTGATATCAAGAATATATAAGAGAAGAATGTACCACTCAATACAAAAAATCGCACCCATCCGTGCATCGGTTTGCCATAAATAAACCCCCCGGGGGGGGGTCTATATACTCCCCCGTAGGGGTCTATATACTCCCCCGGGGGGTCTTTATACTCCCCCGGGGGGGTCTATATACTCCCCCGGGGGGTCTCTGTGGTGGCATACCCCCCCGGGGTGAGTTAGGGAGGCCCCCCGGGGGAGTCTATATGCCCGGGGGGGGGTGGGGGGCCCCCCGGGGGGGCGGACCCCCCGGGGAGCAATAACGGAGCGCGGAGTGTCCGGCCACGCTGGCTCCCCGAGGGGTGGGGGGGGGGGAAATTTAAAAAAAAATTTTTTTTGTGGAAACGCGTCGCCGCGGCGCGGTTGTCTCGTTGACTGTAGAAACTGTATTTATTATGTCGCCGAAAAGTAATATGTCACCTCGGTTTTACGGCCATTATCACAAAAACAACTGTTTTACAAATCAAAAGTTTCACGTTTAACGGAAATTTCAATAAAATTTCGATAAAAAATAACTTTATTACTAAATAAACACTATTTTTACATAATAAATACAGTTTCTACAATCAACGCGGCAACCGCGCCGCGGCGACGCTTTTCCACAAAAAAAATTTTTTTTTTAAATTTTGGGGGAGCATATACACTCCCCCGGGGGGTTTATGTGATATGCTCCCCCGGGGGGGGGTCAATCGACTCCCCGGGGGGGTCTATATACTCCCCCCGGGGGGTTCACACATTTTGCTCCCCCGGGGGGGTTTATATACTCCCCCGGGGGGGTTTACTTATGGCAAACCGATGCACGGATGGGTGCGATTTTTTGTATTGAGTGATACATTCTTCTCTTATATATTCTTGATGATACTTAGCGTTTACCACAATAAATTTTACGCACTAAAATGGTAGAGGAAGATTCTACACCGAAAGACGAAGAACTTATCACGATGATACGAATGTTTCATCGTGGTAATTGGGGAAAAGCAATCACGGAAACGGGTTAAATTAATTTTTAGACTAATTTATTTAAAAAAACGATGTTTTTGAACAAAAAAACCGATGTTTTTTAACAAAAAAACCGCAATTTTTGTCAAAAAATAGCAAAGCTAATGAAAGATAACTAATACAATTACGGTATTATGCAACTTTGGATGTTTTTTTTAAGTCAATACAAAAGTGTTACTTCATAAAAATGCGAAAAAACTGATGAAAATCGTTTTTTTTATTTTTCAGATTTTTACTATATAATATTATTTTTGTTATATTTCAGAAAAATTCTATATTCAATTGTTAATATTTTACTACTAAAAATCAAGGAAAATATATAAACATTTCCGCAAGTTATTTAATGAAGTCAGAAAAATTGTTTTTGTAATATTTTTATTTGATTTAAATCGTTTTTTTAAATAGTGATTTAAAAATATTTCTTAATACTTTATTAAAAAATGTTTTCAAGGTTGAAACTTTAAAAAAAATTAAACTGTTGTCTCCAATTTTGCCTTACGATATTACAAAAATCTGTGAGTCCAGTTTATAACAGCACTGCGCTCGGCTGTTACAATATAGTGTTTTCCAGTTTACGACATTTAAGTTCAATTGCAAAAGAATGTTTTAAATTTAAACGGGTTGGCATTTTTATACCAGAGATCAAATTTGTTTTAATTTTTTATAGTTTATGTTATTTTTATCATTTTTTTAAACTTCTATATGTTTCTATCGGCCTTTGTCTAATTTATATTTCTATGGGGTTTTTGCATTTTTTTAATTATTAAAATGATATTCAAAAAGTATATTAAATTTTATTGCAACCTGATGATTAGTTTATTTCACAGTTATATAAATGTACTGAAAACTTTTTTAAAGATATACTTAGCAAAGAATAATTTTAACATTTTATAAATGTATATCAATGTACGTATGTACGAATGTTAGAACTCATGTTATGATGTGGCAAGGTGTGGACAGGTTGCCCTATGGAAGAAAAGCAACCTGCCTACATCACTGTAGCTTGTTGCTTTAAAAAGCAAATAAAAGGTTTACAACATAATTTATCAAGGTACATTGTACGCAAACGACCGTTATCCATGCATGTACATTTCTGGTATTCCAATTGTCTATGGCTGATCTCTTTTCTTATTAATCATGCAATTCGGATTTCAAAAAATCTGCAGGGATTACGGTAGTTTCTTTAATATCGGTGACGAGATATGGGTCTAGCTAGATTCACAAAGCGCGGTTAGTCTCGTATTAGTGATCTCGGATGAAGTCCTGACTAATGACGGGATATTGCCGGACTAACTCCGTGTTAGTTAATCTCAGACTAACTAACACGGAATTAGTTCGGGATTACACTGTAATTAGTCCGGACTTAATCCGAGATTAACACGGGAGGACTAACCCTGCTTTGTGAATCTCGGCCATGATCTTAACGAAACTATAAACCATAGTTATGTAACAAGTTAAACCGTAGTTATGTAACATAGTTAAACCAAAAATATATAGTACTATAATATATAGTATTATATATTTTTGGTTAAACCGCTCATCACGTAAGTCATCACGTAAGTATATAAGTGATATTTTATCTAAGTAAAGTAAAAGTAAGACCTATTTTTTAAGTAAAATTAAGAGTAAAATTATAACAAAAGTAATTTTGCAACGAAGCAAAATGTCGATTTTTGGAGCTCTAGAGCTCCGTTCTAAATTGTTCTGCTATTTTTATGCATGAATTTTCATTTTAATAAGTATTTAGTAGACGTAAATGGTGTTTAGCGTGTGGGCAAAAACTTCTCAAGATATAAACATATTGATTTAGTGTAGTTAACAAACTTTCTTCTTCAATAATTTTTTATATGGACATCATTTTATTTTACTTCTTTAACTTTGTTTTAACAACAATACCCATAGAAAATGCTCTACTTGTTGAAATTACTTAAATTTTACTTAAATTAATATAAGTATTTCTAGGAAAAAATCATTTTATAAAAAATAAAAGAGTAATTCTTTCTTTTCTCGCTTTCTTTGGTTTTTTTTCGTCTGCTGCTCGCGGTTATTGCTCGTGCTGCGTGTGTTTCTGTGGTTCTCGGTCGTTGGGTTTTGAGCGCGTTTTTCGGATTCCCGCAATGTGGTTTGGTTGAAGAGTAAAAGTAAGTGAAATTTAACCCTTTGGTATTCATTCCACTGCAAATCCGCAGAAAAGGATTTTACGCCACTGCTGCTCAATGTTAAACTTCGTCAACGATCGTCGAGAACCACAGAATTTAACACACTGCAGCACTGACGCAATATACCTTTTGCTGATTTGCAGCGGTTTTTGGGCGAAAAAAATTCCAAAGGGTTAAAAGTCGAGTAAAAGTAAAGTATAATAAAATTTCCTTACTTTTATTTGTTTAAGTAAAAATAAATGTAACTTTTTACAACAGTAGTATACACTTTACTTAAGTATTAGAAATATATTCAAGTTTAAAGCAATATTATACTTAATCCCACTAACCATTCTTATTACTTTTAAAGAATGCAACAAATAGAGCAGGAGTTAAAGCATTTTTATACGGGGAGTATGTTTTGTTTAAAAAACCGAAACGGGTTAAAGAAACTAAAATCAAAATTGATGCCCATATAAAAAATTATTTGAAAATAGCGAAATTTCTTTATACTACAATAAATCAAATATGTTGATAATTGTAGAAATGTAACTCTAATTCTAAAAAATGCTAGTCTTCAAGAATATTATTTTGAAGAAAATCTTTTTTAGAACTTCACTTACATGCCTCTATTCAACGATTTTCCGTATAAACATACAGGAGGGGTTAAAACGCACCTTTTTATTTAAAATTGTTAAAATATTTTTTTTCACAACCACTTTTTTTAAATTAGAAAAAATACTTTTTAAAATGTAAAAGGTAAAATAACTAAATTATTGCGAGTACAAGCGACTATGTTCGCTTTCTAGCTTGTTTCAAGTTGTTAGCTTTAGTCATTTTAATCAGCTAACTTGTTTTTTAGCAAAAAATTTTAAAATCAATGTCACGTGAACTTAGCAATGAAATTTTTTTTGTGATTTTGCACTACTTTTTTGTAATTTATTGCGATTTATCAAAAACATATGGCCCAAAAAAATTTCCAATTATACATTATGTAAGTTTTTGAATAAAATTGTGCAAGAAAAAATGCAACATTTCTAACGGACGCGACTTTCTGTGCATATACCATTGATTTCTTACGCAGAGATTTCTCTTTGCTGTCAACACCCGTTTTTTTTGTTTAGTGCATTTTACAGAAAAGTGAAAGAAAGTTCCCATATGCACTGCAAAACACTAAAACCGTGTTAAAAATTGCGTTAAAAATTAATTTAAAAAAAAAACAACAGTGCGCCTATGAAATAAAAAAAAATGGCGGGTTTTCAGTATTAAAGTCGCACAAATCCGAATTTTCAGCAATTTTTTTTTACGAATTAGGTTTTCACCATTTTTGGGTTATATATGCTTACTTTTATTAAAAATATAATTATAAAAACCTCAAACTAAATTAGCAAATTTTTTTAAAAATAAAAGCTCAAAAATAATTTGTACACCTGTTAGACTGTGTCAAGTATTTAATATCGTTAATTTTCGACACGTATTAATTGATTTTTTAAGCAAATTTTATTCAAAAACTTTTTCCAAATTAAATACAAACAGTTCATACTTATTTATTGTTTAAAAAAATCAAATTTGGTGTTTCTGGTTGTATAAAAATATTCGACTAGCTAAAAAAAGTGGACTGACCCCGCAGGGTTTTCCTGTCAAATCAAGCGGATGACTACCAGTGTAGTTTCAGTAATAAATTTAAAAAGCTAAAATAAAAACAAGAAATCAACTTGAATTTTTTTATTTAAAATTTTTTTTAACATCACTAAATTTTAAAACAGTTTCAATAACACCTAAAAATAAAAGTAAGAATAATCCAAATAAATGTCCAATTCTACAATAAACTTTCATAGAAAAACTCACATATGAGCGAATTTAATAGCAATTATTACCGATTTCTGCTAATTTTTTGTAAACGTGTCAGAAAAACGAGTTTGGCGTACAAAATATCGCTGTGCAAAAAAATTTTTACTGAGTGCACAGAAAGTAGCTTACGCCGATAGTAAGATGTGCATCATTTCTCTTTAAATTTAGTTAAAAAATTTACTGTACACATAGCTGAAATTCTCTTGGGTTATATATTCTTGATATAAACAATGATATTATAATAACTTTAATATTTATTGTATACGTCTCACGAATGGACATCTATTGTCAAACCTAATCTTTGTAAATAAAATCTACAAAATGGTTTTTAATGCTCAAGAAGTCTTCAAATTTTTAGAATATAACGAATTATGATTAAAATAAGGAACCTTATTACAATTTATTATTTTTTTAATCTTAAAATATATATAATAAATATCCTCCTATTTAAACGATTACATTAGCTCTCTAAATAAAATTTTATATATTTGTCACAGTCTAAAATTGTAAAAAGTGCTTTAAAATTTAAATTCTTTGGGGTCCTTACCCCGGTTTGCCCCGGTTGATTTGACAGCTAAATTGCCGGGGCCGGGGTAGAGAAAATTGACTTTGCCGGGGCCGGTGTCCTAGAATAGATCTTTTTACATTACAGATCTTCCCCCCGGAAGATTTATTCTGGTTTACGTCAGAACAGATCTTCCCCCCTCAGAATATTTATTCCCCATTGTGTTAACCCGTTCCCGTGAAGGCATTTTTCCCCGCTACAACCGTGAAACCTTCGAAGGACAAAGGTGTAAAACCTTCGTCTCACGGTGGTGGTATTTTCGTATGACAAATGTCGTAGGTAAACTTCACTGCGGTAAGCTCTTTGCATGACCTAGATCTTCGTAAGTTCTACTTTCGTCATTCTAAAATAGCCAATAAAAACCGTTCTGTTACACTCATCTTGATTAACAGTTTTGTCACAAATTAGGCCCTTTAAATTCAACTCAGTAGTAAGTACATGTACCGATACGTAAATTAAATTCAACATGGCATTTGATGAAGTTTGAAGATGAGCAACAAACAATTTTTGGTTATTAGTTCTTCGAGACACTCCCAACGGAAATTGTTAAAAATTTGTTTTAAAATAAAAGGTGTAAGTAAGTTAAAATGGGACCAGTTTATAATACTGTAGTTTTGACTACAATAGCGGTGACTTTGATAGCGAGATTAAAAAAATATTTTACGACTTTACGACTAATATATTTTTTTATTTGTTTCCTCCGTAATTAAGTTTTTGGTGTTTTTAACTAATAACATTAATATTTTAGCTATTTAAAAAAATGGATGGCTGGATATCGTTAACTGTAGGTTTTATTCAACTATTTCGAATAGCTCAATCAGCAAAATTTTGTTATTTTAAACTATTGGAAGATGAAAATGCAACTGCAGGTTACTGTCAAGTAAAAGGAGACTGGGTAGCTAATTCCGTTACAAACATAAGTCTCACTCCAGCGGGAGTACATACTATTTTTGCGCAACGGTATATCAGAGTTTCCAACAATAAAACTTTTTCTTTGCTAAGGGATTCCAAGGCATACATATTAAAATTGACGTATTGTAACAAATTTAATTTACCAAATAGCCTTATTTTTTCCCGCAATGCCACACTTTCGCTACACGCAAATGGAAAAAAAATTCATAGTTACCATGATTTAAATACCAATACAAGGTTAAGTGATCCTCGCGTGAAAAAAAAACACACAAATAATGGCGAAATTCAGTCGTTCCTCTAATTTGTGTATACTTCCACTTACAAATCAAACAAATTTTTTTTGAATTTATTTAAGTTCGATAGTGTCCACAAATTATAGGCCAAATAAAGCCAATTTTTTATTAATGGAATCTGGAAAAATTGCCATTTTTATAGCTTTTTTAACGAACATTGTGGGTAATAAACAGGACTTGAAACTTTAATCTACATAGTCTTAGAAACTTATCGACTAATGTGCTACCTTGCTTCATCACCCATTGACTTAAAATTTTCATCGCATTTATATGGTGTCATATTTCTGAAACATCTAACAAACATTTTTTGAGGAAAATATTTGGTTTTATTTAGTTTAAAAAACGAAAAAAATATCAGACACCGTGCTGGAAACATTTAAATAAAACAATATCAACAAAAATAGGCCATTTGAAATTTATACGTTTTTAAAAATGTAACAAAATCATTTAATCGATTTTTATTGTTGTAAATTTCGGTGGTGCATGAACTTGTGGTATGACGATAATCCTACACCATATTCTAGTTGTTTCAGCCAACGATACAGTCTCCTTAATGCCACACTCCGGAAAAAACTGGTAAGTTAAAATTGTTTGCTTTGAAATCGTGCTGTATGATTCAAAAAGAAAACTCTTTCACCATTTGAATTACATTTTGTAATAATTTTCTTGTTTTTGTTTGTCCCGCAATGTTTTTTGAATTCATCATTTGTAAAATGCTGTCAAATAGCCAAATGTAACTGTACAGTTACAAACTTATTTAAAATTTTTCTTTATTCTTGGGGTGTAATAGGACTTTGTATCAAATTTACCAGTTCTATCGCTTGCAAAAAGAAAAAAATACATAATACTATATATTGACATAGTATTAGAAATTTTTGAATAAGTATTAACTTTTTAACACTAAAGAAATTGCGACACAGCAAAAATACAATTATGAAATAGAGTGGATTGCATTTATCATAAAAGCCTTCCTCAAATAGTAACATTTTTAGGCGTTATAAAATTTGGCAACTAGCCTCTGCGCGTTAGTTCCCCAGTAAAAAGTGCCTTGTAAGGATTAGAAATTGCACCAAAATTCTTGATATATTTTTCCAATTTATGTTTATATTCTTGATATATTTTTCCAATTTATGTTTATATTCGATTTAGTTTTGTTTCATCAATTCAAATATTGCTATTTATATTCAGTGCTTAATAAATAGAAAGGGTTAAAAAATCCCAATTTAAAGTTAGTAAATCGATATCCCGGTAAAGACGGGGTTCCTGAATTGGAAAAAACGGTTTTTACCTGCCTCCTGCCTGCCTCCATAGGAAATTTTACTGCCTCTTACCTGCCTCCGAGGCATTTTTAGCTGCCTCCACCCTGCCTCCATGCTGCCTCCGAGGCAGTTTTATCTGCCTCCTACCTGCCTCCAGTGTTCGAGAGGCAGGTTAAGGAGCCGTCTGTACCGGGTTGTCAAAAATATTTTGCGCAATAAATTACTTGCTTTGTTGGTTCTGTATACGAATTGTGTATTGGGATTAAATCGATAACCGTTTAGGTAACGGGTTGTTATACGCGGAGTAAGGCCCCATTCGTGCACATAGACGACCTCTTGCCCGACACGTGGAGCCACCTGTGCATCTGTCACAACAACTACTGCAACACCAACAGTTTGAACCCCAACAACGAGTCCATAAATCGCAACGTGACGGGGAACGTGGTGGTGGGGATCGGGGTGGCCTTGGGTATGGTGGCTCTTATCATCAGCGGCTGCGCCTTCCTCGAATTCTTCGGATCCTAAGCCAATTTTTCTGATGCGGTTATTGTATTAGTGACTAGGTAACCTACAGGTGAAATGTGAAACCTGGCCGAAAAAAACAACTGTCGAACGACTAATTCCAGAAGAAATTCCTCTATACTTAACTGCCGTTTTTTTCAATTTTCAGTATTATTTTGTTCTGAAACTACTGTCTAGTGTGGAACTTTAATGGGAAAAGTAAAAAAAAGTGAAACAATTGTTTGAAAAGTGGCGCTGATGAGGCGCCAGTATAATTGTATACTTGCTTCACAATGAACATACATATTATTTACCCCATAATTAATTAAACTCGAATGCCATCAGGAAGTGATATTACTTAAACACTGAATGTTGTTGGATTAGGCCAACAATTGATTTCAAATCCATTTCTTTCCAAATACTTAAAATAGTTAAAATAAAAATAATAAAAATAAATCAATATCTGAAAACGTCATTTATTGTGCAGAAAAACATTATAAAAGCATGAAAAAAATTACTTTCTGTCATAATATATTGTTTTTTTACCTTGTTTTGATATTAATATTTTCATATAGAATAATTATTAGATGTATAAAATTTTGCCCTATCTTATGTAAATTACAAAATGAACTGATGACTTAATTTGCTTCGTTTAAATTAAAACAAAATTTGAAAATTTAATGTCACTCTAGCTGTATTTTTCACGGAATTCAGGCCGCGAAATAAAATTAATTCAAAATACAATGGGCATTTCTGTTATTGTTTTAATTTTTTTTTAAATTTATTCTGCGCGGCGGCTGTCGCGACGCTCTGTCGTTTCTACTAGGGATCGACCGGGGCCCCGGCCCCGGCACTTTTTTTCCACCCCGGCCCCGGCCCCGGCAAACGCAATTTTCTCTACCCCGGCCCCGGCCCCGGCAATTTAGCTGTCAAATGAGCCGGGGCAAACCGGGGTAAGGACCCCTAAGAATGCAAATTTTAAAGCGCTTCTAAACATTTTTGACAGTGAAATATTATACAAGATTTTATCTACAGAGCTAATTTAATTGTTTTCATTTTAGGATGTTTATTGTTTATTATGCTATATTAAGATTTTTTAAAGCCTCTTTATTTTATTAAGATTCCTTATTTTCATCACGAATCCTTATTCTAAAAATTTAAAGAT
>JASAMX010009140.1:0-16771 GCA_030248175.1 Microlaimidae sp. YZB2_3 | reverse complement strand
CTGCCGACATACGACACGCCCCCTAAAACTTTCAGTAACTTTGAGACCCCTCCTTAAAGTTAAAAGGTCTCAATTCTAAAATGTTTAAAAAGGGGTTTTTTAGGCATTGGAAGATACCCCTCAACACATTTTCCAGGTATACGCTTCAAAATTCGGAGGGTGCCCGCCTATGACGGGTATGATGGTTAGAAACGCATTCATTCATAATCATAACCAATATTGTGTTAGCTTAAGATTGCATTTTCTCTTGTAAATTGTGTTGGTCCTGACTTTAAGTATGATTTCAATTTATTTCAGCGAAACTATAACGGTTTGGAAAACATTTTTCATAACCAATAAAAACTTGAATAAATGATCATCATAACAAAAATTTAATCGTTTTATTTAAGGTCGTTCAGCTGACGAAGCACCCAATACCGTGTGATATGCTTTTGCTCAGAGGTCCTTGTATTGTGGACGAGTCCATGTTGACAGGAGAGAGCGTGCCTCAAATGAAGGTAACTAAAATATAAAAAAACAACATTCTTTATTTAGTATGGAGTTCTAATTTCGGATAAAATGTATTTTATTGATAATGCATGTAATTTTGGATGCGGTGGTAACATTTTCCCGTTAAAGCTTTTACGACTGATAAAAACAGTAATATAATATTTAAAATGAATTTAAAATAGATCGAATGATACTTTTTAAAACAAAAATTAAACGTCCTTTAAAGTACATTTTTTTATTTTATCAATATCTTGTAAAAGATATTTAACATTCAGACTTTCTGCCTAAAATTTTTAGCAATGTGCAAGTTACAGTTAGTAAGTAGTGTTGCTGCTACAGACAAAAATACTATTATTATTCAGACTGGATAGCCGGCGTAAGCTTAGAACAAAATTACATTGAAGTACAGCTGAGCAATGCAAAGTATCAGGAAATGGTTTTAAAATTACTTCTAACCTTTAAATTTTTAATACCACTATATAACAAATCTGAAGGGGGGGGAGGGTCCAGTGTGGTCATATCAAGATTAAAAAACAAAGTAACACAAATTCGGAAGTAAAGACAAATTAAAACATAAAAAATGGGGTGGGTCTAGCGTGGTCATACCCAAGATTGCAAAACAAAGTAAAACGAATTTGCAAATAATTCAGAACGAAGCGCGAGAAAATTTTTTAAAAATGGTCGTTCTAGACCTCCCAAATTTTTATCCTTGGCGACCCAAAAGGGAGGGGGTCTAACCCCAAATTTTTCCCTTTGCGACCTAAAAGGGGGTTTAGACCCCCTGGCTATGTCCATGTATGTATATAGTCTTTAATTAAATATAAGATTATGGATTAAAAAGTTTGTGATACTTGACTTTATAATCAAGACAATAATATTACTATTCTATTATTACGTAATTATTAAGAAACTATGATTTCTAATCTAATTTTAAGAATATATAAACACATTATTATTAAAAGAATTAAAAAAACAAAATTTATAAGTTGCAATAAGGTCTTATTTTAATTTTACACAGTTTTAAAGCATTTATAAGCTTGTTTTACGTTTTTTTACGCGTTTTAAGCCCATTTTAAGGCAGCGTGGAAATATTGGGTACACCCCCCTCAAAATTTAGGTCTTGCCGGACACCCTCCAAAATTTGCCCCCCCCCCCTTATACCCCCCAAAATTCGAGAGGCTACCCACCTATGGGTACAGCCACTAATATTGGGGGGGGGCATTTTCAGACCGTGCATAAGCATAGGTCTGGGTTTCAAAATGTTTCTTGGGTAGGAAGAAAAGATTTTTAATCCTTTTTCCTCCATATTGGGTTTTTCTAGGAACCAATAGAGCAGTTGGATGGGGACAATGTGTTGGATTTAGACGTGGATACACGGTTGCACGTTTTATCTGGAGGGCACTGTATTGTTCAGCATTCTCCGCCTCCAAAAACATCAGGAGGAATTAAATGTAAAACTAGTATTTTAATTAAAAATTTAGAGAGAAATTTTTTACCACACGCGGCTTAAACCGATGCCTGAAGCTATATAATTTTAAATTTTTTAAAATTCTACTGTCCTGTGTTCATTCATGTTCATAGATCAATGTGAATTTTTTTAGTTTGCCTAAAAAACGGGTAATGGTCCTATTTTTCTTTTAAAATTATTCAAATTTAAAATTTTGGCTTGTGGTTAATTACCTGAGCGTTGTGTTCACACAATAATATTAACATTCGCTTTTCTTCGATTATTAACCTTAAAATAATTAGTGTGTTAGAATACACATATTTTATCATAATATTTTTAAATTAATAAGTAAAATACAATGGAAATTTTGTTTTAGCTCCGGACAACGGATGCATTTGTTATGTTTTGCGTACAGGGTTTAACACTAGTCAGGGAAAATTGCTGCGAACGATTATGTTTGGTGTTAAACGAGTGACTGCTAATAATTTGGAAACTTTTTGCTTCATCTTATTTTTGTTAGTTTTTGCCGTTGCAGCGGCCAGCTATGTTTGGATTAAAGGTATGTTATAAAGATCGTAACTTATTTATATTAGGTTCACTTTATTTCAATTAAGAGATTATGTGCCGCATTTTCCTCAATTTGGAAAAACTTCGATTTAATGAATTAAATGTCATAATTCAAAATCAGTTTCTTTTGAACTTTTTGTAATAAACAGTACTTTTTTTGCAATCTAGTTATTTTTTAGGATTAGAACCCAATTTCTTTAATTAAGATCAAATTTAAAGCGTATGAGTGTCATACTTGTAATCATTTTGTTTTGACCATTTATCTTTATATTATACAAGTTGGCCCTGAGGAGGAATTGAAATCCTAAGAACGCATTCTTACCACATAGTTTTTTACCCAGATTGTTTTTCAGTTTTGGAAAAAAATATGTAAAAAACGGTAATTTTAGGTCAAAAAGACTATTTTATAGCTTTTTCAGATTTTTATTGCTTAATACAACTATTTTAATCTCAAGCCTTCTCACTTCTCACGTCAGAAGGGGGGGGGAAGAAGGGTCAAGTCTCCTTTCCTAAAAGTTGAAATGGGGGTTAACCACCTTTTCGTACCCGTATGTTTAAGATTGTTGTGTTTGGTTTGTTTAGGTTCGGAAGACGAATCAAGAAATAAGTACAAACTTTTCCTAGAATGTACTCTAATACTCACGTCTGTGGTTCCACCAGAACTTCCAATAGAACTTTCGTTAGCTGTAAATAGTTCTTTGATGGCTTTACAAAAGCTTGGTAAGTAGGTTTAACAGCAAAAAACATGTTTCTTAAGAGTTATCACCAGTTTAATTTAAAACAAAACATTATAATAAATTCCAGCGAACTGGTCATTCGTTTAGTTATTTGCTTAAAGGTGCGGTAAGTCAAAATTTTTGTCTTCGATTTTGATATTTTTTTTGTAAAAACCTTACCCCTGCCCCTGCCCCCAATAACCCACAAAATTTTCAACAAAATATCTTCAGTTGTTCAGGAGTTATGACCGTTTTTCGGTCATATGACCGTAAAATAGCGGTATTCGACAATTCTCTACGTGAAAGATTATCCAATGAGTATAACGATTTAAGTTACAAATTGTGCCCTCTAGAAAAGCGGCTACTTTCCACTTTAATTTTAAACCTTGATTGTTAAAATTGGTGGTGTATTTGTCGAGATATTGCGTTTCCTGTATACAATCGCTCGATTGTTTTGCTAAAAAAACCAAACGACGGCAGTGATTCGATAAAGTTTGCCCAATATTTTTGCCGCCACTTCGTATTTCTAGCCAAAAAAATCTTTCACGTACAGAATTGTCGAAAAACGCCATTTTTTGGGGATCATAACTCCTAAATCACTGGAGATTTGTTAAAAAAAATTTTGTGGGTTATTGGGGGCAGGGGTAAGGTTTTCACAAAAATTATCAAAATCGAAAACAAAAAGTTTGACTCCGCACCGCAACTTTAAGGGATATTTTTTACAAATAAAATTCTTATGTTGTCCCTGTCCAGATGAACTGAACTCCTTAATACTAAGTTAATGAGCTTAGAATTTGGAGGTGTGTGCGCTTTGGTGCCAAGAAAGCTCAAATATATAACTTAAAAAAGTACTTCGTTCTGTTCTGGGCAATATAAGAATTTGATTCGTGAAACTGTACTTCTACAGACCTGTGCACGGTCTGAAAATGCCCCCCCCCGTTTTATTGGAGGATTTGCCCCCCCCCCCCCCCGTTTTATTGCCCCCCCCCCCGCCAAAAAATGAAAAAGTACCCTAAAAATATGACGCCATTTTTGACCTATGATGACGCCATCATCGCGAATTTTTTGCAGTTTTTAGCCTATTTCAATGTATTTTAAGCCATTTTAGACCTATTTTTACCTTATTTCCGCTTTTTTGTCCCTTTTTTCCCTTTTCCCTTCTTTTTTTCTCTTTTTTTCTCCTTTTTTTCTCTTTTTTTTCTTTCCCCCTGCTTGCCCCCCCGTTTTATTGCCCCCCATTTCAAAAAAGTTGCCCCCCCGTGCCCCCCCCGTTTTGGAATTGCCCCCCCCCGTTTTAACCCCGGGGGGGGGGGGCAGTGCACAGGTATGGTTCTAAAAATTTTATTTATCGGCAAAACTACCGTTTTTAACATTTTAATTTCTCAAAGATGTTTATATCTTGTATACTAATTAATTGTAAAAAAACGTTTTTTATGTTTGCGCATTGCTGCGATACGACAGTCTCTGTTCATATTTTAAGGTTAACATTTTCGTCGTCTTTTTAATTATTATCGGACCGTGATTTTAACTGTAAAATAAGTTTACATTTATGGCTTGCCACAATTTAACTTTTTTGTCTTTTCTTTCCATTATTATGTTAAAGTAGCAGATACTTTATGAATTTCTAATTATATATTGAAATTGTACCACAATCTGTCACGAATGTCAGGCGTCGTCACACCTAGCTTCCGTGTTATCGTTTCGTAATTAATCTAAAACCTAGGTTATTTTAGGCGTTTTCTGCACAGAACCGTTCAGAATACCATTCGCTGGTAAAATAGACGTCTGTTGTTTTGACAAAACTGGAACTTTGACAACTGACAATTTAGTCGTAGAAGGAATAGGTGGAATCAAGTAATGTTTTAACATTAGGTATTGGGCCATTCCTCTGAGTTTTGTTAAGTTTTTGTAACAAGTCACTGAGGTGACAACCACTTTGTTTATAGTAATGTTTATATATATCTAATTATAAAAATGTTAACCAATAAACATAAACACAACAACTTACCTACCAAACAAAATGTTAAAAATTTAAAAAAAACAAACCTTTTACTCGACATGCTACTATGTAGTATTATAGTACATAGTTTGTGGGTGTGTTATGTTACCATATATGCATTATTTGTATCTGCAATATCTTCTATGCTGCTACACAGACAGGGAAGAAAGATCACAGTAAACTGTGTCATGTATTAGGTGTTGTGGAGTGATCTGCCGCTAACATTGTTTCCATCGGAGTTTTATAAAGCAAAGTGTGTTACTATTTTATTTTACAAATTTCATGACAAAATCTAGCTAATGTTGACGTTACCCGTTAGGCACCACAGAGAAGAACTCCACACCACCCAGCAATTTTTTTAACATCAAAATGCATTGCATTACACTAAATTGTAATTCAATACTTTTTAAAATATTAACATCAATAGCCAGCAAATTTAAAAAAGTATTAAATTACCATAATGTAATGTAATGCAATGCATTGTAAAATTTAATTATAATCGTCGATCAATAAAGCATTAACTTAATTCCAATTAAAAAACAAAAATTTCTAATTAAATCTTATCTAATCAAATCCTAATTGATAGATACTAATTAAATAATTCAATTTTTTATTTGTCTTTTTTCATTTTATTTGTGATCGTCAAAAAAAAGTTAGTTACCCTATTATATTTTATGGAATTTTATTTGTAATTCAAAAGCAATAAGTAGGTTTTACGGTTGTTTAGCGGGAGCGTGGATGTAATTCCCCTGTCGGAAGTGGCTCCGGAGTGTATTCAAGTCCTGGCCAGTTGTCATTCCCTCGTTCAGTTGGACAACGAAATGGTGGGGGATCCGTTGGAAAAAGCCTGTCTTTCCTCAGTGGACTGGACGCTCACAAAAAGTAAAAGGAGTTTTAATTATTGATTAATTGCTAAAAATAATAGGTGGAAAATCGACTAACGGCCTTAGAAGGACAAAGGTTTAATTTGATAAATAACCCGCCCCTTTCCGCCGAGGTGTTTTTTCTTTTTTTTTATTCTTTTGTTATTATTTCTTACATCTTAGTTTTTTTAGACGACTCTGTAATTCCAAAAAAAGGCAAAGCGCTACCCTTACGGATATTTCACAGATACCATTTCTCGTCGGCGTTAAAACGGATGTCTACAATAGCCGGGTATATGCCTATCGGTACTTCAGACGTTTACCACATTGCAACGGTGAAAGGTGCCCCTGAAACGCTTAAATCAATGGTAAGCAATTCTTAAGCTATTTCAGCGCATTTTAGTTTGTGCTAGCATAAATATTTGTTTTCAATTAGGCTTTGCTAGTTCTACCAATTTATTAAGGTTTAAAATTAGTCATTTTTGTGCCCTAATTTGAAATTGTTATATTAATTTATACTCTTTTTTAGTACAGAACAGTGCCGAAAGATTACGATTATATATACCAAAAATTAACAAGACAAGGTGCTCGTGTTTTAGCTCTCGGATGGAAACCACTTGGGCAGCTTACGCATCAAGAAGTAAATAATTTTGCTATCAATAATTTATTGTTTTGGGTAGAATGTGCTAATCTTACTAACATGTTTATTTAATGTTGAGTAAACATTTTAACGGTTTAATAAAATCAATAGAAAGCTAGCTCTTTGTTCTATGTGGCATTGTTCAAAAACACACCGACATCTTAAATAAACTACAATTTATCATTACAAACTTAATTTATCACCAACGCCGTTCATCCGTAATGTACATTGTGAGGCTTAACAGAAAAATCTATAGCGGATTAATCATTTTTGAGACTATATCATATTTTGTAGGTACTATACAATATAGTGCAATTGATTTGGTTAATGTTTTTTAGTTTATTTGGTTTTATCCTGTCAAAAATTGTCACAAAAATAGTACCATCCCCGGATTTGTTGTTTGTTAATATGTTTTGGTTTGTTCTCATGTTTTTATGTGACTCGTGTTTTTTTTGGTTTATTAAATATCAAGTTTAATTTTAAGCTTTCATTAGACTTTAAAACCTAAACTCATCCTAATTTTTTTGTTTATTTTAATAATTCCTTAAAGAATATTTAAAAAATAACTAAAACTATAATATTATAAGAATTACGGCAGCAATATAATTGTTTAATGGCGGATATAAATATCACTGTTTGCATGCTTTTATTTTAAAAAAATAGTTTACTTGGTTAACATTTTTACTTTAGATCAGGGAATTAGGTAGAGATAATGTGGAATCAGATCTGAACTTTGCTGGATTTGTTGCAATTTCCTGTCCGCTTAAATCAGACTCCAAAGATGTCATCAAAGAAATACAGTATTCTTCTCATAAGGTAAACGCATTAATTATTATGGTTAGGCTTTTTAAACTTGCTTAAATACTTAATTTTAAACGCGCTATAATCAGCGCTGAAATGAATAAACAAAAAAAAATGAAAACTAAATAAAAAAAATGAAAAATTAAACCTTGGAAGTGATTGTAAATCTTACCTGCCTGAACTGAACTCTAAACTTGTCTTTGATCAAAAATTTATTGTTTGTTTTTCTCATTTTTATATTAAATTCATTAATTTTGCCAAGCCAACTTTTAGGTTGTAATGATAACTGGTGATAATCCATTGACAGCCTGTCATGTAGCAAAAGAATTGCGGTTCACCAAAAAATCTCACACGTTGATTCTTGAAGAGCCTGTTGGCAACAGTTTATCGGGTATACAATTATTTTTATCTTTAAGGATAGATCATCAAATACTAACCAGCTTACGACCTTTAATTTTTATACTCCCCTATAACTCACGAGGTAAAGCCTAGTATAAAGTACAAAAAAATTTTCATGTCACAAAACGAGCAAAAAAATCTTTTAACTAAGTAAGTTGTTGACATCCACTCCTGAAAAAACTTCAGGAGTGGATGTCTACAACATACTTAGTCAAAAGATTTTTAACTAAGTATGTTGTTAGTTTCAGGAGTGGATGTCAACAACATCCACTCCTTATGTTAAAAACTAATGATTGTTATTTAGAATGGACATGGTGCTCGGTGGATCAATCCGTTTCATATCCTGCGCATCTTGGCACAGAAAAACTGAAAAATATTGTGAAGGCGCACGATTTATGTCTGACAGGCCAAGTATTAACGTTTTTTTGTTTGTTTTCAAAGCCTAAAAAAAGATTTAAAAAAGTAGTGTTTATATCCCTTTTTTTAAACTGTCACTAAAATTGTTATATTTGTTTCAAAAGTTCTAAAATTGTTTTAAGAAATTTTATAAACTGAAAATAGAGATTTTTTAGAATTTAGATATCTTTCTGCGTAACCTTTCGTCGGTTTCCATACCATATATTCAATAAACCTCATTTCCAAATTCCTAGTATGAGGGTTTGTTGTGTGACACATTGTGTCCCTTCCGTGAAAACTTGAAGTGCAAGCGTTAATAAAAGGCGATTATCTTTCCCCTTTCCTTGTCCGGCCTATGGTGTAATGGATAGCACGCCAGAGTCGACTTTGGAGGTTACGGGTTCAATTCCTGTATCGGCCAAATTTTTCAATAAATTTGGCTGTCTAAATTTTTCAGCGCCTGGTTATTTTCGCTTCCACTTCGGGTCGTCACATATTTGGTGGCCGATACACACCTCCGGGTATGTATACCAGTGTACCCCCCGTTCTACGGAAGATAGACGGGCTTGTTGGGGCTGGTGGAGGTGTGCGGATTGAATCGAAGAGGCTGAGAGCAGCTCTTCTCTTGGTGGGAAGGTGTGACACATTGTGTCCCTTCCGTGAAAACTTGAAGTGCAAGCGTTAATAAAAGGCGATTATCTTTCCCCTTTCCTTGTCCGGCCTATGGTGTAATGGATAGCACGCCAGAGTCGACTTTGGAGGTTACGGGTTCAATTCCTGTATCGGCCAAATTTTTCAATAAATTTGGCTGTCTAAATTTTCCAGCGCCTGGTTATTTTCGCTTCCACTTTGGGTCGTCACAGTTGTATAATCTCGAAAGTGAGCTTTTAATAATTGTAAAAAATTCTGCTTGCCCACAACTAGATCGGCTATGTTGGTATCGGTATGTACTGTCTAATCACTATTAAACTCTTAGTCACTATTGTCGGTAATGTCTTTAGTACTGCAAAACATAACAAAAAAATCAACAGCTCTTTTATCATATATATGTAAAATGAATAACTATGATAGTTTTTGTTAAGTATTAAAATATCAAAGGCGGTAAAGCCGTAATTGGCACACGCGCAAAATCTTAAAACAGAAATGACGGCATTTCACTGAAAATAAATCGTGAAAATAATGTCGTAAAAATAAATCAACATTATCAAAGTAATGTACACCTCGAATGATAAAAAAATTACCGAATTTTTTGGATTCAATAAGAAGTCCCCCATTGTCGCTTGCCTGTGGCGTAAACTTTATTCAACTTTTTTTTCTGCTTCTTGGTTGTGTTATTTTGTCATAATTCATAATATAAAATTATATTTTTTAGGGATTTACATATTTACAAGGAGCTGATCCCTCGTATTGCAAGGCTGTGGTGCGGAATGTCCAGATTTTTGCTCGCATGGCTCCAAAACAAAAGGTGTTTTTGTTGAATGCTTTTTAGTTTAGAGAATAAGCTTTTAATGCTTAAGAATTTGATATACCAGTCAAAATAAGTGATTATTTGACGCGAAACATGCAGGCATTCGTTTAAGCGAGCCATTTACAAGATCTAAACGCTCAAAATTTTGTTTTTCAGTCTATGCCTTTTTCTGCAAACTATAGTTTAGAGTCTTTAGAGTCCAATCTGGACCGACAAAGCTCCGGAAATTGTTCACAAAACTGATCTATTCCTTCAAGTATTATTTTTTGTAGTCAAAGTGTGTTTGCGGCTATCTAGGCGTTCCCACTCACTAATCCAGTCTGCGTTGTGCATTGTATTATAATGAGCAATAAGTTTTAAAATACAAATGAGTCCTTTTACCGATAATATAATTGTTCAACGCAAAAAGTGCGATTTTTGAACACATGTTACAATGTCAATCTAATGTAAATTCTATCGATTTCCGAATTCTTAGTCACAGCGCCTTTGACTTACATCTCTTAATTAAGGACACAGAATCCTTATTAATTGCAAAGGATCGCCCAGAAATTATTGCCAACATTGCTTCCCTTCCATTATTTCTGTTTTAACCATTCTTTGCGCGTCCATGTTTTATTTAATTTTGTGACAAACTTTCGTGATGTTTTTAAGTATTTCTGTGTTTTATTTTTATATGTATATAGTTTACTGATAATCTTTCTGTTTTAGCTTGCTTGATAATGAGTACTGTGATACTTGAAACGTCGTAAGAAACATAGATGAACAAGGGGGGGGGGTAGGGTGGGGTCCACCCCCCTAGCCTCGAAATTTCGGGGGCCCCCTAGAAAAAAATCCAGGGGGGCCACCCCTCCCCCCAAATGTTCGAATTTTTTACCCCTGACCCCCCTCTAGATTTTGAAATTTGATCCCCCTCCCCTCTCGAGAAAATTTTAAGTACTTTTTTATACTAAATTTTCTTCCAAAAACGTGAATTTTTAACACAAATTGATGTTTTTACACACTTTTTATACCTGAATATCGCTCTTTATTCAATAAAATGTAGTATTATCTTTAAAAAAAACTATTATTAAACTTTTAATGGTTTAAAAGTATTTTACTTCGGAAACTGACCCCACCTGACCCCCCTCTAGGTTTCAAAATCTTTCACCCCGGGTCGACCACCCTGGAAAGCTAGGGGGGGGGGGTTCGACCCACCCTAGGACCCCCGTCCTAGATTTTGAAATGTCATTTACCCGGGGTAAACACCCCACCCTCTAGCTTTTTGACCGTGTTCATCTATGGTAAGAAATGAAGTGGATAAATGTTAAATAAATAAATGATAAATAAGTGCTCGACGATTTTTTAGATTAAACTATAGGTTTAATAAAACGAAATAAATTATAGTTTTAAATAATAATTACGCTCATAGGTGGGCAGCCTTCCGGATTTTGGGTGGGGGAATACCCCTTTACCAAATTTTGGGTTTGTATTTAAAATTGTCGAAAAGGATATCTCCCAAATACTCTATTTATAGCGTTCTTAATAGAACCCCAAATTTTAAGGGTTATATGCCAAAATTTTATGGGGGTGTTCGCGTTGGCTGTTATGAGATTTTTAGTTGGTATAATCATAATTCGCAACTCCGTCCGCCCGCACGTCCCTCCTGCCGCCTATGTGCAGTTCTGCAGCTGCTATTGGCCCCTCTCGATTCTTGAACAAACCCCGTGCGGTAATGAAAAGTAAAAGCACTACTTTCAGCTCTACTCCAGTACTTCATCCGGCGCTGTTAACTAACACGTTCAAGAAAAAGAAGAAAATAGAGTTTTATATAAATATAGACATTTAGAATTTAAGAGTTTAAAGTCTCTCTGGACAGTTTTTATTGCAGACCGTTCAGTAGTAAACCAGGTGCAATAAAGAGCAAAAATTACCCTTTTTTATTTGCACATAATTTACTTTTGAATTATTATGCTTATAGAGTATTATAATATTTTAAAATATTCAAATGACAAAAATTTGACTAATTCACGAAAAGCAGGCAACAAAATCTGTTTACAATAATGGTATTTTTAAATCTATGTAAAATGAATTTTAAAAATTATAAAAAAAACACAATAAAATCAAACAAAACATTTGGCAAAAAAAATATGTTTACAGTGGGAATCGATCTCGGAACCTTTAAAATTTTGACGACGCGCTAACCGACTGCGCCACGGCTGCCGCTGATTGAGGAGCTCTAAAAGCGATTTATAAACAAAACCTTCGGAATGAATTCATAAAACGCACGACAGAATTGTTTTATGTGTTAAAAAATACAAAAAATATAATATTATGCCTTCTAAAAATCATAAATTTCAATAAAAATACACTATTTGCAGCTTTCCTCGTGGTACAATCGTGGTGTTTCTGCCTTTTTAACACTCATATTAATTTTTTATGGATACATTTCTGTATTCCGCCAGATCTCGTATGCGATTTTTCATAGTACTTAAGAAAACTGTCCGGACAGACCTTAACTCCAAATTTTAAAACAGGGAAGGTTGACCAACAAACTGTTTAAAGAATATAATTATCCTTAAATTACTTTTATTTTTTAGGAAAAAATAATAACAGAATTAAAAAGCGTTGGAGAAGTAACCCTAATGTGTGGAGATGGAACGAACGATGTTGGAGCACTTAAACACGCCGATGTCGGTAAGTTGGTGTGTGTAAATTTGAGTGGTGGTTAGTGCAAAAAATGCAAAAAAATAGGCTGATCTTAACCCTTTTCCTCCTAAATGTGGGTTTAATTGTTAATTTCGGGCCAGCTTTACCCTGTATATGGTAAAAAACATTGGAACTGTATATTGGAGCTATTTTGTTTTTTGTTATAGGCGTTGCCCTGCTTTCCCATCCGCTTCCGGGAGACGACAAACAAGCGGAGAGAAGGCGATCAGAGTTGAAGGCGGCCGCCCAGGAGGCCAGAAACGAGGCCGGGAAATCCGCCTCCGCATCCGCCTCTGCCTACAGCAAAGGCCGCAGCAAGGCCCACAACCGGAGGACCCAGGCGGACGACAATAACCGGCCCCCAGGGCCAAGGAATCAGACCCCGGCGCAAGTACGTTTTTCTTCTGTTTGCTCTTGCTCCTGTGGCAGAGATTCTTGCTTCGGTTAAGTCTATTTTTTGCTGTTCCTTTGGCTGCTACGAAATTGTTCCGTTTTTACCTTCTGATCCATCATGATCTTCATTAGGAGCGGCAGAACTGCTACAGACTTGTCAGCAAATCATAATGCAGGGACTTCCGTCACGCTTTTCTCCTAGCCGTTTAACGACGACATCATCCATGTAGATAATGCTGGCTGCAGGCATAATGCGTAGAAAACATTTTACAGAGAAACTGCCACCAGTTCCTCTGTAACCCTTCTCCTTTATCCTGGCTTGGGACAGGCACTGTATAAACAGACCTGTGCACGGTCTGAAAATGCCCCCCCGTTTTATTGGAGGATTTCCCCCCCCGTTTTATTGCCCCCCCCCCCGCCAAAAAATGAAAAAATACCCTAAAAATATGACTCCATTTTTGACCTATGATGACGCAATCATCGCGAATTTTTTGCAGTTTTTAGCCTATTTTAATGTATTTTAAGCCATTTTAGACCTATTTTTACCTTATTTCCGCTTTTTTTGTCCCTTTTTTCCCTTTTCCCTTGTTTTTTTCTCTTTTTTTCTCCTTTTTTTCTCTTTTTTTTTCTTTCCCCCTGCTTGCCCCCCCCCGTTTCAAAAAAGTTGCCCCCCCGTGCCCCCACGTTTAAACCCCGGGGGGGGGGGGAAGTGCACAGGTCTGCAGACCTGTGCACGGTCTGAAAATGCCCCCCCCCGTTTTATTGGAGGATTTGCCCCCCCCCTGTTTTATCGCCCCCCCCCCCCCTCGCAGAAAAATGAAAAGGTACCCTAAAAATATGACGCCATTTTTGACCTATGATGACGCCATCATCGCGAATTTTTTGCAGTTTTTAGCCTATTTCAATGTATTTTAAGCCATTTTAGACCTATTTTTACCTTATTTCCGCTTTTTTTGTCCCTTTTTTCCCTTTTCCCTTCTTTTTTTCTCTTTTTTTCTCCTTTTATTCAGTCCCCCCTGCTTGCCCTCCCCCCTTTTATTGCCCCCCCCCGTTTCAACAAAGTTGCCCCCCCCCCGTTTTGGAATTGCCCCCCCCCCGTTTTAACCCCGGGGGGGGGGGCAGTGCACAGGTCTGGTATAAAACAGTGACGGAGTTAACGTTTAACTCATTCATCGTAACTAAAATATAATTGTATTAAGTGTGATGACCCAAAGTAAAAGCGAACATAGTCGACGTTGGTGTGCTATCCATTACACCATAGATCGGCTGGCCAACGAACAGGGAAAGATAGATAAAAAAATGAATGCATGCATGCATAAATGGGTGTATTTCTGCATTTTGCAAAAATAAAAAATAAAGATAATCGCCTTTTTATTGACGTTTATATTTTGAGTTTTCACGGAAGGGATACATGCATGTTTGAAAAAACAAGTGGCTGCACGAATTTGTGTGGTCGTGTTTAAGGATAGATATTCAAAATAAATCGAATTTTTCAATAATCTACCTACATGTCTAAATGAAACTTTGCAAAAAGGAAATCTAAGTAGCCAAAAATTTAAATTTTAAATTTGGTTCAATTATCTTTACATAAAAGAAAAAAAAGTGGGCAAAGGTGTTTTGTGTTTTTTAAAGTTGTATTTTGTGTGTGACCGTTTATTTTTTAACTGGAAAATAAAATTTCAAATAAAAAAACGACTCAAATAGCTATTTTAGTCCTTCTAAACTTGTAACAACGAAATTCAATTTTGAACTTAACAAGCAGGAGTGATGTATTTAAAAAATACCACCCAGTTTTCTTTACATAATATCATTTTATATTTAAAACGTGGCTCTAAGCATACATGGTAACGGGTTGGAGGTTAACCCCCCCAAATTCTGAGAAGGGGGGTTTAAACCCCCCACCATAGATGAACACGGTCAAAAAGCTAGGGGGGTGTTTACCCCGTGTAAGTGACATTTCAAAATCTAGGGGGGTCCTAGGGGGCGTCGAACCCCCTAGCTTTCTAAGGGGGGGTCGACCCGGGGTGGAAGAGTTTAAAACCTACAGGGGGGTCAGACGGGATATTTCCGAAGAAAATACTTTTAAACCATTAAAGGTTTAATAATAGATATTTTTAAGATAATACTACATTTTTATTAAATAAAAAGCGATTTTGAGGTATAAAGTGTGTAAAAACATGAATTTGTGTTAAAAATTCACGTTTTTGGAAGAAAATTTAGTATAAAAAAAGTACTTAAAATTTTTTCAACAGGGGAGGGGGTTAGGGGGAAAAATTAGAAAATTCGGAGGGAGGAGGTTCCCTCCCCCCAAAGTTTTCTAGGGGGTTCCCAAAATTTCGAGGCTAGGGGGGAGGGGGTGGACCCCATCCTACCACCCCTTGTTCATCTATGCCCCCCACTCAGAAGTGGGGGAAGAGAAAAGGTTACACCCCCCCCCCCCGATTTTAAAAAAAATTGAAGAAAAAAACTTAAGTTTTGAGGTCAAAATGAATGTTTTAAACAGTAAAAAGCTAAAAAATGCAATAAAAAGGGCTTTTTGACCTAAAATTAGCGTTTTTACCTATTTTTCCTTCAAAATCGAAAAATGATATGGGTAAAATGCACTCCAGAAAAAAACGATATAGGTATTTGATTTTACCCCCCCCTTCTAATTTGGGGTTGAACTCCCCCCTCACTCTGGACCAACTTTCCCATGTATGGCTCTAAGCTTAGGTGGGCAGTTCCCCGTATTTTGGGGGGTATACTCGACCCCATACATGGGCACGGGGGAGGAGATTGAGGGGGGTTAACCCCCTCCCCCCAATTCTGGGAAGGGTGGTTTAACCCCCCCCACTCAAAAGTGGGGGGGGGAGAAAAGGTTAACCCCCCCATTTTTGGAAAAATGAAGAAAAAAATGTCTTTAAAATGACTTTTAACTGCCTCCAAACTTAAGGTTTAAGGTCAAAATGAATGTTTTAAGCAATAAAAAGCTCAAAAATGCAATAAAAGGGCTTTTTGACCTAAAATTAGCGTTTTTTACCTATTTTTCTTTGAAAATCGAAAAACGATATGGGTAAAATGCACTCCATAAAACCGATATAGGTTTTGCGTTTCTCGGATTTTAACTCCCCCTCCCTAATTTGGGGTTTAACCCCACCCCCCACTTCGGACTAACTTGCCCATGTATGCCCGACCCCCGAAATTTAGGGGCGGGGTGTCTCGAAAATTTTTTTTGGGGTATACCTCAAATACCCAAATTTTATCGTTTTTAGTACTGGGACCCCCAAATTTTAGGGGAATGTCCGGGGTACCCCCAAATTTTAGGGGGGGTGTCGGCTATAATTGGGATTTTGGGGGTATAACTCCCCCCTGCCCACCTATGGCTCTAAGCTGCATTTTTAGAAGAAGATACAAGATTTGATGCGTGAATTAGAAGAAGAAGAAAAAGCTCAAGTTGTAAGGTTGGGAGATGCGTCGATTGCAGCTCCATTTACTTCTAAATATTCGTCCATTCAATCCAGTAAGTTAGTTCGCAGAAAATATTTTTCGTGTATTTTTTTATCTGGAATTAGTTTGTCTTAATTACTTGCACAAAACAATGAAAAACTTTAACACCAAAACCTTACAGCACCGAAATTATCCAACTGTATTTTCATAGATGAACACGGTCAGTCAAAAAGCTAGGGGGGTTTTACCCCGGGTAAATGAAATTTAAAAATCTAGGGGGGGGAGGACCTAGGAGGGGTCGAACCGCCCTAGCTTTCTGGGGGGGTCGACCCCTGGTGGAAGATTTTGAAACCTAGAGGGGGGTCAGGTGGGGTCCTATTTCCGAAAGAAAATACTTTTAAACCATTAAATGTTTGATAATACTTTTTTTATAAGATAATACTACATTTTATTGTATAAAAAACAATATTTAGGTATAAAAA
>JASAMX010009139.1:0-15478 GCA_030248175.1 Microlaimidae sp. YZB2_3 | reverse complement strand
AAAAATAAGATTTTAAAACAAAAAAAAACTTAACAAATATTGTTCTTGTGTATGCGATTCAAATGCAAGACAGTAAAAAAGTTTATTAGAAAAAATTAGTAAAAAAGTTATTATTAAGTAAAAAAGTAAAAAAGTTATTAGTAAAAATATTATTATTATTATGCTAAAAAATGGCTAAAAATGGTCTTTAACTAAGCATCTCCACTAGCTCTAAGCCCTATAAAAAGACTTCAAAATTCTACATAAGAAGCATGAATTAATTGTTTAAATTTTTTTGACGGAATTTACAAAAACCTGAGTTAAATTTAATTTATTCCAATTAGAAATACATGTAGCTCTATTTGGGAAAAATTTTCTTGCATTACTTCTACTGTTAACTATCAAAAGTTGGTGTGCTTTAGTATGATTATAATTAAAGGAGAAAAAAAATTTTTTTTTTGTAGACAAGTTTTTTTTATTAATAATTTTATAAATTTCACACAAATCAGTTCTAGCTTTGGTGTCAGAAAGTTTTTCAAGCTTTACGAAAATCAACCTATTTTCATAGTTAGTGTAATTTAGACCACAGCTCTTAAGCAGTCGTTTAGTAAAACTTTTTTGGACTTTTTCAATTAACTTCACATCTTTTTTTAAATGTGGGTTCCATATAATGGAGCCATATTCTACAATAATAAGCCTAACATCAGATTTACTATGCTCTAACTAAATTTTTACAGATTTGGCTTTAAAACTTCAAAAATTAAAGCTGATCTTTTGCATAGTTTTCTCTGCAATCCTTTCACAGTGATAAGAAAACTTTAAATTTTGAGACATATAAATAAATATAAATAAATATAAATTTAAATATATACTTTAAATAAATAAATAAATAAATATAAATATAGTAAATAAATATAAATAAAAAATAAATAAATAAATAATATATACTTTATATATAAATATAAATAAAAAATAAATAAATATATAATAAATTTAAATATAGTCAAGTATAAATATAAATATAAAAAAAAGTCAAGCACTATTATAGAATCCTATTAAGAACTTGATTATTAATTGAATGTGTTTTTATGGGCTCAGTAGTTTGTCTAATATAAAACGTTTCACATTTATTTTCAGCAAGTTTTAGCTGCCATACTTTCGCCCAATCTGCCACATTATCAAGGTGCTTTTGTTATTTGAGAGATTGATGAGTAATACTATTAGCATCATTTGCACAAAATTCAGTGTAAATTTTTGCATCATCTGCAAATAATTTAACACTAGAACTTTCTACATGATCTGCTAAATCATTTATATAAAACAACAAAGGCCCCAGTACTGAACCTTAAGGGACAGAATTGGTTACCTTGTAAGGTTTTGAAAAGATTTGTTAAGTACTACTGTTATAGATCTGTTTGTTTAAAAATGTCTTGATCCAGTCTAAAAATTTACCACAAACTCCGTATTTTTCAACTTTGTATAACAATTTTTGGTGGAAAACAGTGTCAAAAGCCTTGGCAAAATCCAATTAAACTATATCTACAGATTTTTTGTTTTTAACTCGTTTGTCCAATCAGTTAGTGATTTTAATAACTGCGTGAGTGTTAAATTTTTGTCCATTAAACCATGTTGGGACCTAGACAATAATTTTTTAAAAAAGGAGAAAAGTTTGTCACGCACTGTAGTTTCCATTGCATTACATGAATGAAATGTTAAACAAACAGGTCTGTAATTTTCTTTTTTTGTTTTTAGCTTTTTCTTAAAAATTGGAATCACAGGGCAATGTTCCAGTCGCAGGGAAGTTTTCCAGTTTGAAAACAACTGTTAAAAATTATAGCTTGAAGCTCAGCAAGAACTTATACCCATTTGTAAAGAGGTTTTACCCAGTGAAGTTTAAGAGGTAGCCTATCCACTTACATTAAATTCCACTTACGTTAAACAGAATGTCATCAACCAGAATCTCTAAAAAGGGTGATCAACTTGCCAGACTGAAAGCTGGGAATGCGGCTCTGCAGCAGAAATTGGAGGATTTGAAGAAAGTAGCCAAGATGGAGGAGGAAAAGGCTTACTGGTGTCAATATTCGTATTGACACAAGAAGCTTTTATTTCTGATACTTGCTATTTGTAAGAGGGTTTTTGAGCATCTGATTCTAATGATGGACAGTTATTTAAGCGCTTGGAGGTGTAAAGAGAACATGAGACAATGCTGGTTGTATCTGGCCTTTCGGAGACTGATTCTTATGAAATGGAAAAGAGGAGACATTAGCCAAGTTATTAAAGACTCTGAATAGTGGCGATTTGAGCAGTCAGCTCAGCAGGAGCCAATTAAGTTTTTTCTTATTGGAAAATGTGGCGATAGGCCCAGGCTTCTAAAAATAAGAGTTATTAATAAGTACATCAGAAATAGATCTGTACGTTTAGGAGGACGACTAAAGGGGTTCACTAAATTTGACAAAGTTTATGTAAGGCCGTCACTGAATGGGGATCATCATCAGCAGACTACCAAAGTGAAACTTTTTGTTCTGCTCTCTAAGCTCTCGAAGTTAACCAAGCAACCCCTTTTGACAGATTCGCTGTTCCCCATTCAGTGACGGCCTTACATAAACTTTGTCAAATTTAGTGAACCCCTTTAGTCGTCCTCCTAAACGTACAGATCTATTTCTGATGTACTTATTAATAACTCTTATTTTTAGAAGCCTGGGCCTATCGCCACATTTTCCAATAAGAAAAAACTTAATTGGCTCCTGCTGAGCTGACTGCTCAAATCGCCACTATTCAGAGTCTTTAATAACTTGGCTACGTTCTCTCTTTCCATTTCATAAGAATCAGTCTCCGAAAGGCCAGATACAACCAGCATTGTCTCATGTTCTCTTTACACCTCCAAGCGCTTAAATAACTGTCCATCATTAGAATCAGATGCTCAAAAACCCTCTTACAAATAGCAAGTATCAGAAATAAGGAAAAGGCTTCTGGTGTCAATACAAATATTGACACCAGAAGCCTTTTCCTCCTCCATCTTGGCGAAATTCTCCTCCAAATCCTCCAATTTCTGCTGCAGAGCCGCATTCCCAGCTTTCAGTCTGGCAAGTTGATCACCCTTTTTAGAGATTCTAGTTGATGACATTCTGTTTAACGTAAGTGGAATTTAACGTAAGTGGATAGGCTACCTCTTAAACTTCACTGGGTAAAACCTCTTTACAAATGGTAAAACATCTCTACAAATGAGTATAAGTTCTTGCTGAGCTTCAAGCTATAATTTTTAACAGTTGTTTTCAAACTGGAAAACTTCCCTGCGACTGGACATTGCCCTGTGATTCCAATTTTTAAGAAAAAGCTAAAAACAAAAAAAGAAAATTACAGACCTGTTTGTTTAACATTTTATTCATGTAATGCAATGGAAACTACAGTGCGTGACAAACTTTTCTCCTTTTTTAAAAAAATTATTGTCTAGGTCCCAACATGGTTTAATGGACAAAAATTTAACACTCACGCAGTTATTAAAATCACTAACTGATTGGACAAACGAGTTAAAAACAAAAAATCTGTAGATATAGTTTAATTGGATTTTGCCAAGGCTTTTGACACTGTTTTCCACCAAAAGTTGTTATACAAAGTTGAAAAATACGGAGTTTGTGGTAATTTTTTAGACTGGATCAAGACATTTTTTAGCAAACAGATCTATAACAGTAGTACTTAACAAATCTTTTCAAACCTTACAAGGTAACCAGTTCTGTTCCTTAAGGTTCAGTACTGGGGCCTTTGTTGTTTTATATAAATGATTTAGCAGATCATGTGGAAAGTTCTAGTGTTAAATTATTTGCAGACGATGCAAAAATTTACACTGAATTTTATGCAAATGATGCTAATAGTATTACTCATCAATCTCTCAAAAAACAAAAGGACCTTGATAATGTGGCAGATTGGGCGAAAGTATGGCAGCTAAAACTTGCTAAAAATAAGTGTTAAACTGTTCATATTGGACAAACTACTGAGCCTGTAAAAAACACATATTCAAATAATAATCCAGTTCTTAATAGTGTTCTAATAGTGTTTGACTTATATTTATATTTATATTTATACTTGACTATATTTAAATTTATTATATATTTATTTATTTTTTATTTATATTTATATATAAAGTATATATTATTTATTTATTTATTTTTTATTTGTATTTATTTACTATATTCATATTTATTTATTTATTTATTTAAAGTATATATTTAAATTTATATTTATTGATATTTATTTATATGTCTCAAAATTTAAAGTTTTCTTATCACTGTGAAAGGATTGCAGAGAAAACTATGCAAAGATCAGCTTTAATTTTTTAAGTTTTAAAGCCAAATCTGTAAAAATTTAGTTAGAGCATATAAATCCTATGTTAGGCCTATTGTAGAATATGGCTCCATTGTATGGAATCCACATTTAAAAAAAGATGCAGAATTAATTGAAAAAGTTCAAAAAAGTTTTACTAGACGACTGTTTAAGAGCTGTGGTCTAAATTACACTAACTATGAAAATAGGTTGGTTTTCTTAAAGCTTGAAAAACTTTCTGACCGCAGAGCTAAAACTGATTTGTGTGAAATTTATAAAATTATTAATAAAAAAACTTGTCTGCAAAAAAAATTTTTTTTCTCTTTTAATTATAATCATACTAAAGCACACCAACTTTTAATAGTTAAAAGTAGAAGTAATGCAAGAAAATTTTTCCCAAATACAGCTACATGTATTTCTAATTGGAATAAATTAAATTTAACTCAGGTTTTTGTAAATTCCGTAAAAAGATTTAAACAATTAATTCATGCTTCTTATGTAGAATTTTGAAGTCTTTTTATAGGGCTTATAGCTCGTGGAGATGCTTAGTTAAAGGCCATTTTTAGCCATTTTTTAGCATAATAATAATAATTTTTTTACTAATAACTTTTTTACTTTTTTACTAATTAATAACTTTTTTACTAATTTTTTCTAATAAAGTTTTTTACTGTGTTGCATTTGAATTGCAAACACAAGAACCATATTTGTTTGATATTTTTGCTTTTAAATGTTATTTTTTTTAACTTACGTTTTAGCAGATTCTTTCTTTACATCTGAGTTTTTTCTGTAGTGTTTTTTTTCTATCTTTATTTGTTATTGCATTTTACGTACTGTTTTTAAGTTTGTATTTGTGATACACCAATTGTGACACTAATATTTGTGTTTTATATGTTACTATTGCTAAAAAATAAAATATTCTTCTTCTTTTTCAACCTGCGACTTTTTTGATCAAAAACACGAAGTGTAGGAAAAAATGTTCAGCAAATTAATCCTAATTTCAGCGAAACATTTAACACCAAAAAAATATAGTGCGAGGAGAAAACAGTTCTGTTGCATTTTTTCACTATTTTCTCATCAAAAAAGATCATTTTTTAAAAATAGCTTCTATTACTGATGCAAAAACAAACAGATGAAATCTTATTAAAAGCAAAAAACTAAAACTTTAAACTGTTATATCTGATTAACTGAGGTTTCCTATCCTGAGTTTATTAAAATAAACAAAAGCAATTTTAAAATAATAACTTTCAAGCGGAAAAACGTATATTTGTGAAAATGCTGCAAATAAAATTATTAGATTTGAAATTCAAAACATCAAAACATACATTTTTATCAAAAAACTTAACTAAGAATTTAAAATTTTTATGTTTATTTGATAAAAAAGAAACAATTGACTGATGCTTGAGCATGTTAATGAGCCGCTTTTTCTATGGATTCAAAATCGCCTTTCCAAGCTGTCAGATCAATAGCCTTAGATTTTGGTCAAAATAATATATGTAATATTTCTGATCATGTTGACCACAATTAGGACATTTTTTACTCAAATTGACTAGCCCGTGTGTGTGTGTGGTTTTCCCTTGAAGTTGGTGCCTTTGACTTTTTTTGAGATTTTTTTTGAAAAAAGTATTGATTTTTTGATTGACAATAAAATCTTACAGTTTATTGTTTTCAGGTTAAATCTTTTATTATTTATGTATGTAATATTGATTAAATATTTTAAAAATAAACTTTATTTTGATAAATTATAAATTTTTATTCATGAATTTTTACAATTTTTCATAAAAATTAAAAATTTTGAGATTTTTTTTGATTTTGAAGATCAACCAGTTCACTCTCTCAGAATATTCAGCCCACGCTGCCCCTTTGTTATTATTTGACCTCCACGCAGTTCTTTCAACTGTACAAAAAAGAAAAAAAGTACCACTTTTTAGCATTAATCATTTGAATGGCTAAAATTTTAAGAGCTAAAACAAACCAGGCAACAGTTTTGATAATTTAGTGACACATTTAAAACCACATATGCTATCAGATGTGCTTAAACTTGCTATATGTAGGTAAAAATTGTTAATCTTTTTAAAAATCTGGTTTTTTTTGAAAAATTTTAATTTTTAAGCCCAAAATTTTACAATCTTACAAAAAAAACGTAACTTTTTGAATTTTTTATTTTTTCTAAATTTACCCAGTTTACCAATTTGTAAACATGCAACCGAACTAATATTTTGACATTATTTAACACCTCGTACTGACCCTTTCCCCGTTATAAAATAAGCGAAAAAAATACACCACTATTTGAAAATCAATCATTTTAATTTCTAAAATTTTAGGACCTATTACAAAACATTACACATTTGTAATACTTCTGTTTTAAACTTCTTACCACATATGCTATTAATTGTGCACAAACTAATTCTTTATAAGTAAAAATGTTTCATATTTTTAAAAATCAACTTTATTGTTAAAAAATATTTAATTTTTAAAACCAAAATTTTACAATTTTACAAAAAAACTAAATTTTTGAATTTTTATTTTCTCCAAATTTTCCAAGTATACCAATTTTTAAACATGCAACCATACTGATATTTTACCATTATTTAGCCCTTATACTAACCTTTTAACCATTAAAAATAAACGAAAAAAATGTACCACTTTTTAAGAATCAATCATTTAAATTACTAAAATTTTAGAAGCTAATACAAAACATTACACAAATCTGATACTTCTTATGTTATACATTCCTTACCACATATGTCATTAATTGTTCTTAAACTAATTATTTTTAGTTAAAAATATTCGATCTTTTTAAAAACTAACTTTATTGATAAAATTTTTTAATTAGTAGAACCAAAATTTTACAATTTTACAAAAAAACTAAATTTTTGAATTTTCTACTTTTTCTAAATTCTTCAAGTTTACCAATTTGTTTAACATGCAACCAAACTGATATTTTGACATTATTTAGCCTTTATAATGACCCTTTAAACATTATAAAATACACAAAAAAATTAGCGTTTTTTGAGAATCAATTATTTATATTACTAAAATTTTAGAAGCTAATACAAAATATTACACAATTCTGATACTTCTGTTATACATTTCTTACCACACATTTCATTAATTCTGCTTAAAATACCTATTTTAAGGTAAAAATATTCGATCTTTTTAAAAATTAACTTTATTGGTAAAAAAATTTAATTTTTAGAACCAAAATTTTACAATTTTACAAAAAACCCTAAATTTTTCAATTTTTTTATTTTTTCTAAATTTTTTCAGTTTACGAAATTGTAAACATGCAACCAAACTGATATTTTGACATTATTGAGCCCCATACTGACCTTTTAATCGTTATAAAATAAACAAAATGCACTAAAATGTATTTTATATGGGATGTACTGCATGGCTACATTATTGATGACTTGTGGATAGTAAAATATAATTCTTAAAAAAATTAATCAAAATAATATTACTATGAGAAACATTATAAATATTGACGCAGGCAATTTATTATAAACATTATATTATCTTGATTCAATAAACCAGAAAATTGTAATTAGTTTTAATTATATCCAGAATTTCATTTTCTTCTGTTTTTATTTTTTCTAAGTATTCATCTGGATTAATACATTTTTCATAAATACTCAACTCTTACAAAGCATTTATTCTGCTTTGATCAGGTTGAGGAATTGAGCTGGACTTAATTTTTGAATAGTATCTGCTAAAGAATGACGCGATTTGGGAACTGCTTAGATATTTTTTGCTGTTGAATCCATATTGTCCGTTAGGAAATTTTACCAACTTCATTGCTTTTTCAACTGCATTAGGGTCAGATTTATCTCCATATTTTTGACTGTGATTAATTTTTTCAATTAAAAAGCTTTTTTGTTCTGTTGTAAATGGTATACAAGGCTTTCTTTCTGACAACGCAAACCCCATGGTCAATTTTTGTTGTATTTCTTCATTGCTTTAAGTTTCTAGGCTTTCAAAAACAGATTGAAGTCGTTGAAAAATTGACTTCATTTAAGATGATTCTAAATATTCTTTATAGTTTTGAAGTGCATAGTCTTTCATTGTCTGTACTTGGGGTGGGGCTTTATGATATGTTTACCGGTTTCTAAGTGCTGTAAATATGTGTAAATATTCTATGTGCTTTTATACTGCGTATACATTCTGGAACAACCTTCAACTAGACAGAAATAAATACATTTTTGGTTCTTCACCAGGTGTAATAATGTCATTCATTGTCAACAAAAACCCTTTCTCCTTTTCTGAGATTTTATCAGAAGTGATATTTCTAGCTTTCCATAAAGTTGCGTTTGTTTGCTCTGTGTTATTATTATTTTCATTGTACCACTCAAAAACGTCAAATTTCTGTCCAGGTAAAGGTTCTTTTAAAATGTACATATAGGCGTATAAAAGATATTTACAGCACTTAGAAACGGTATAAATATCATAAAGCCCTAAGAAGAGACAATGCAAGACTATGAACTTCAAAACTATAAAGAATATTTAGAATAATCTGAAATAAAGTCAATTTTTACCCATTTCATTCTGTTTTTAAAATCCTAGAAACTGAAAGCAATGAAGAAATACAGCAAAAATTGACCATGGGGTTTGTCTTGTCAGAAAGAAAATCTTGTATATCATTTACAACAGAACAAAAAAGTTTTTTAATTGAAAAATTTAATCAAGGTCAGGAATATGGAGATAAACTTTACCCTAATGCAGTTAAAAAAACAATAAAGTTGGTAAAACTTGCTGATGGACAATACAGATTCAACAGCAAAAACTATCTAAACAGTTTTCAAATCGCTTCATTTTTGGCAGATACTATTCAAAAAATAAGTGCAGCTCAATTCCGCAACTTGATCAAAGCAGAATAAACACTTTGGAAGAGAAATCAGGAAAAATGTATTAATCCACATCAATGCTTAGAAGATATAAAAACAAAAGAAGATGAAATTCTGGATTTAATTGAAACTAATGACAATTTTCTGGTTGATTGAATAAATAATATTTGTGGTTTTGTTCGTTTGTTTTTTGATAATATAAAATACATTTTATTGCTATTTTGTTTATATTTATAATGGTTAAAAGGTCAGTATTGGCTGAAATAATGTCAAAATATAAGTTTGGTTGCATGTTTAAAAATAGGTAAACTGAGAGAAATGGAAAAAAAAGAAAAAAAAAAATTAGGTTTTTTTTGTAAAATTGTAAAATTTTGGTTCTAAAAATTAAAAATTTTGTTGATTTAATTATTTTTTTAAGTCTAATAATTATTTTTTAAAAAATAGTTAGTTTAAGCACAATTAATGGCATATGTGATAAGAAATGTATAACAGAAGTATCAGAATTGTGTAATGTTTTGTATTAGCTTCTAAAATTTTAGTAATTCAAATGATTGATTCTCAAAAAGTGGTACATTTTTTTGTTTATTTTATAATGGTTAAAGGGTCAGTATAAGGGCTAAATAATGTCAAAATATCAGTTTGGTTGCATGTTTACAAATTGGTAAACTGAGAGAATTTGGAAAAAATAAAAAATTCAAAAATTTAGGTTTTTTTTAAAGTTGTAAAATTTTGGTTCTAAAAATTAAAAATTTTTACCAATAAAGTTAATTTTTAAAAAGATCGAATATTTTTACCTACAAATAGTTAGTTTAAGCACAATTAATGGCATATGTGGTAAGAAATGTATAACAGAAGTATCAGAATTGTGTAATGTTTTGTATTAGCTTCTAAAATTTTAGTAATTCAAATGATTGATTCTCAAAAAGTGGTACATTTTTTTCGTTTATTTTATAATGGTTAAAGGGTCATTATAAAGGCTAAATAATGTCAAAATATCAGTTTGGTTGCATGTTTACAAATTGGTAAACTTGGAGAATTTAGAGAAAATAGAAAATTCAAAAATTTAGGTTTTTTGTAAAATTGTAAAATTTTGGTTATAAAAATTAAACATTTTTAACAATAAAGTTGATTTTTAAAAATATGAAATATTTTTACTTATAAAGAGTTAGTTTGAGCACAATTAATAGCATATGTGGTAAGAAATTTAAAACAGAAGTATTACAATTGTGTAATGTTTTGTATTAGCTCCTAAAATTTTAGAAATTCAAATGATTGATTCTCAAAAAGTGGTATATTTTTTTCGCTTATTTTATAATGGTAAAAGGGTCGGTATGAGGGCTAAATAATGTCAAAATATCAGTTCGGTTGCATGTTTACAAATTGGTAAACTGGGTGAATTTAGAGAAAATAAGAAATTCAAAAATTTACTTTTGTAAAATTGTAAAATTTTGGGTTTAAAAATTAAAATTTTTCGAAAATAAACCTGATTTTAAAAAAATAACTATTTTTACCTACATATAGCAAGTTTAAGCATAACTGATAGCATATGTGGTTTGAAATGTGTCACTAAATTATCACAATTGTTGCATGGTTTATTTTAGCTCTCAAAATTTTAGCCATTCAAATGATTAATGCTAAAAAAGTGGTACTTTTTTTCTTTATTTTTTTACAGTTGAAAGAACTGCGTGGGGGTCAAATAATAACAAAGGGGCAGCGTGGACTGAATATTCTGAGAGGGTGAACTGGTTGATTTTCAAAATCAAAAAAATCTCAAAATTTTTGATTTTTTTGAAAAATTGTAAAATTTCATGAGTAAAAATTTAAAATTTATCAAAATAAAGTTTATTTTTGAAAAATTTAAACAATTTTACATACATAAAAATAAAATTTAACCGGAAAACAATAAACTGTAAGATTTTATTGTCAATCAAAAAAATCAATTTTTTTTCAAAAAAAAAATCCTCAAAAAAGTTGAAGGCACCAACTTCAAGGGGGTACCACAGACACACGGGTTGGTCAATTTGAGCTAAAAATGGCCTCATCGTGGTCCACATGATCTGAAATATCACATATATTATTTTGAGCAAAATCTAAGACTATCGATCTGACAGCTTGGAATGGCGATTTTGAAGTTGGGGTTTTGTGTGTTTGTTTCTTTTTTTATTTTTTTTCTTGTTGTTTTTTGATATGTTGTTTTGATGTTTTGATTTTCTATATTTTTTTCGCTTTTCAATATCGTTTTTCCGCTTGAGTTATTTTTTTTGCTTTTGTTATTTTATATAAACTCGATAGGAACCTCGTTTCGATATACGTTTGTTTTGTTTTTTGCTTTTATAGATTTCTCTGTTTGTTTTTGCTCGTATGAGCTTTTTTAATGTCTTTTTTGATATGGAGAATCGTGCAAATGCAGACTGTTTTCTCCTCGCCTATTTTTTTTGGTGTTTGTTTCCTGATTGTTTTTGCTGACTTTTTTCCTCCTTGTGTTTTTGTCGTGGGTTGAAGGGTTTTTTTTTTGTGTTATTTTGTGTTTGGTGTTTTTTCTGTTTGCAATAGATCTAGTTGATGTGTTTGTTTTGCGTGAAAATGATTTGAAAATTGATTTGTTCTTGTGATTCTGCCCGTGTTTTTGTGGTTTTGGGTTTTGTTTTTTTTTTGCTTGGCTTGGTCTTTCTGCTCTCTGCTCTGCCTAGTTTTCTTGGCTGTTTTGTTTTTTCGTTGTTTGTTTTTTGTTTCTCTTCTTTTGTTTTTTTCTTCGTTTTGGTGGCTTCTTTTTGTTTCTCTTGTGTTTGCTGGTGTGGCGCCTTTTTGTCGCTTGAACTGTTTGGATAGTCTCTCGCTGTTGGATCTGTATTGTCCATCAGGAAGTTTTACCAACTTCATTCCTTTTCAACAGCATTAGGGTCAAATTTATCTTCATATTCCTGACTGTGATTAATTTTTTCAATTAAAAAACTTTTTTGTTCTGTTGTAAATGGTATACAAGGCTTTATTTCTGACAATGACAGACCTCCATGGTCAATTTTTGTTGTATTTCTTCATTGCTTTCAGTTTCTCAGGCTTTCAAAAACAGAATGAAGTGGTTGAAAAATTGACTTTTTATTTTAAGATATTATAAATATTCTTGATAGTTTTGAAGTGCATAGTCTTGCATTGTCTCTACTTGGGGCTTTATGATATTTTATCTGTTACTAACTACTGTAAATAGTTTTTATACTGCCTATACATTCTGAAAAAACCTTTAACTGGACAGAAATTTGACGTTTCTAAGTGGTACAATGAAAATAATCATAACACAGAGCAAACAAACGTAACTTTATGGAAAGCTACAAATCTCACCCCTGATAAAAATTCAAAAAATGAAGAAGGGGTTTTTGTTGACATTGACATTATTACACCTGATGAAGCACGGAAAAAAGGTATTTATTTCTGTACAGTTAAAGCCTGTTCCAGAATGTATAGGCAGTATAAAAGCTATTTACAGCACTTAGAAACTGATAAACATATCATAAAGCCTCAAGTAGAGACAATGCAAGACTATGCGCTTCAAAACTATAAAGAATATTTAGAATCATCTGAAATGAAGTCAATTTTTCAACCACTTCAATCTGTTTCTGAAAGCCTAGAAACTGAAAGCAATGAAGAAATACAGCAAAAATTGACCATGGGGTTTGCGTTGTCAGAAAGAAAGCCTTGTATACCATTTACAACAGAACAAAAAAGTTTTTTAATTGAAAAATTTAATCACGGTCAGGAATATGGAGATAAATTTGACCCTAATGCAGTTGAAAAAGCAATGAAGTTGGTAAAACTTCCTGATGGACAATACAGATTCAACAGCAAAGAATATCTAAGCAGTTCCCAAATCGCTTCATTTTTTAGCAGATACTATTCAAAAATTAAGTCCAGCTCAATTCCACAACCTGATCAAAGCAGAATAAACACTTTGGAAGAGTTGAGTAATCATGAAGAATGTATTAATCCAGATGAATACTTAGAAGATATAAAAACACAAGAAGATGAAATTCTGGATTTAATTGAAACTAATGACAATTTTCTGGTTGATTGAATCAAAATAATAAATTGCCTGCGTCAATATTTATAATGTTTCTCATAGTAATATTATTTTGATTAAATTTTTTTAAGAATTATATTTTACTATCCATAAGTTATCAATAATGTAATTATGCAGTACATCCCATATAAAATACATTTTAGTACATTTTGTTTATTTTATAACGGTTAAAGGGTCAGTATTGGGGCTCAATAATGTCAAAATATCAGTTTGGTTGCATGTTTACAAATTTTTTGTGTAAACTGAAGAGAAATTAAAGTAAAAAATAAATAAATGGTAAACTGAGAGAATTTGGAAAAAATAAAAAAAATCAAAAATTTAGGTTTTTTTGTAAAATTGTAAAATTTTGGTTCTAAAAATTAAAAATTTTTACCAATAAAGTTAATTTTTAAAAAGATTGAATATTTTTACCTACAAATAGTTAGTTTAAGCACAATTAATGGCATATGTGGTAAGAAATGTATAACAGAAGTATCAGAATTGTGTAATGTTTTGTATTAGCTTCTAAAATTTTAGTAATTTAAATGATTGATTCTCAAAAAGTGGTACATTTTTTTCGTTTATTTTATAATGGTTAAAGGGTCAGTATAAGGGCTAAATAATGTCAAAATATCAGTTTGGTTGCATGTTTAAAAATTGGTAAACTGAGAGAATTTTGAAAAAATAGAAAATTCAAGAATTTGGATTTTTTTGTATAATTGTAAAATTTTGGTTATAAAAATTAAACATTTTTAACAATAAAGTTGATTTTTAAAAATATGAAATATTTTTACTTATAAAGAGTTAGTTTGAGCACGATTAATAGCATATGTGGTAAGAAATTTAAAACAGAAGTATTACAATTGTGTAATGTTTTGTATTAGCTCCTAAAATTTTAGAAATTCAAATGATTGATTCTCAAAAAGTGGTATATTTTTTCGCTTATTTTATAATGGTAAAAGGGTCGGTATGAGGGCTAAATAATGTCAAAATATCAGTTCGGTTGCATGTTTACAAATTGGTAAACTGGGTGAATTTAGAGAAAATAAGAAATTCAAAAATTTACGTTTTTTTGTAAAATTGTAAAATTTTGGGTTTAAAAATTAAAATTTTTCAAAAATAAACCTGATTTTTAAAAAGATTAACTATTTTTACCTACATATAGCAAGTTTAAGCATAACTGATAGCATATGTGGTTTGAAATGTGTCACTAAATTATCACAATTGTTGCATGGTTTATTTTAGCTCTCAAAATTTTAGCCATTCAAATGATTAATGCTAAAAAAGTGGTACTTTTTTTTCTTTATTTTTTACAGTTGAAAGAACTGCGTGGGGGTCAAATAATAACAAAGGGGCAGCGTGGACTGAATATTCTGAGAGGGTGAACTGGTTGATTTTCAAAATCAAAAAAATCTCAAAATTTTTGGTTTTTTTTTAAATTGTAAAATTTCATGAGTAAAAATTTAAAATTTATCAAAATAAAGTTTATTTTTGAAAAATTTAAACAATTTTACATATATAAGAATAAAATTTAACCGGAAAACAATAAACTGTAAGATTTTATTGTCAATCAAAAAAATCAATTTTTCTTCAAAAAAAAATCTCAAAAAAGTCAAAGGCACCAACTTCAAGGGGGTACCACAGACACACGGGTTAGTCAATTTGAGCTAAAAATGGCCTCATCGTGGTCCACATGATCTGAAATATCACATATATTATTTTGAGCGAAATCTAAGACTATCGATCTGACAGCTTGGAATGGCGATTTTGAATCCATAGAGAAAGCGGCTCCTAAATAAAATTGCTTTTGTTTATTTTAATAAACTCAGGATAGGAAACCTCAGTTAATCAGATATAACAGTTTAAAGTTTTAGTTTTTTGCTTTTAATAAGATTTCATCTGTTTGTTTTTGCATCAGTAATAGAAGCTATTTTTAAAAAATGATCTTTTTTGATGAGAAAATAGTGAAAAAATGCAACAGAACTGTTTTCTCCTCGCACTATATTTTTTTGGTGTTAAATGTTTCGCTGAAATTAGGATTAATTTGCTGAACATTTTTCCTACACTTCGTGTTTTTGATTAAAAGAGTCGCAGGTTGAAAAAGAAGAAGAATATTTTTTTAGCAACAGTAATATTTAAAACACAAATATTAGTGTCACAATTGGTGTATCACAAAATACAAATTTAAAAACACTACGTAAATTGCAAAAACAAATAAAGATAGAAAAAAAACACTAAAGAAAAAACTTAGATGTAAAGAAAAAATTTGTTAAAATGCAAGTTCAAAAAA